>JAKELI010000408.1:0-42081 GCA_021525025.1 Lactarius hengduanensis
CCTCGTCTGCAACAATGCCATTGAGGGTATCCAACTCTTTGACGATGGCTCTCCCATCCTCTGTGTAACGCCACCACAGGGGCGTTAAGTATGGCGTGTACTTCGTAAGTCACAACGGGTCACGGAAAGGGTCAAGTTGGTTAAGACTTAGTTCGATGATGCACAAGTATCACTTGGTCTCCCGAGACACAAGGATAGTAGAGGATAGGCTCAAGCGCAAAGGCGAGCAGAAGGATTGACTCAAGCACAAAGGCAAGTTCAGGCGAGATCGTGAGACGAAAGTGTGGTATTACACAAGAAGTCAAGTCTACCATACAAGCTAGGTATGAGTCGACTTATATAGAAGTACAGGATGTTTGTGCAAGACAAACATAAGGCGCGATCCTAGGATACGGGTCCTAGCGAGCTAACAAAGGGGACTCCCTATGAGGAATAAGGGGGAATGCGCGGAAGCATAAGTGGGTCAGGTGTGAATAGAAATGGCCCAAAGAGGCAGTAGATCAGAGAGTCCATCAGAAGGTAAGGTGCAGCGAAGAAACGAAGCGAAACCGTGAGACACGTGGATAGTTATTGTACAATCAAATGGGGGATCGGATAAGAGCAAGAAGGTAAAATCGTAACACTCTGCGACTCTTGTCAATATGCTAAGCTCACTCGCAAGGCCATTCGCTCTGAATGCGAGGCCCCTCCTGCTCAGCACTTCGGAGACGAGGTGCACTCTGATCTCTGGGGCCCTTCTCCCATCTCTAGCTTAGGCGGCCGTCAGTACTATGTCACTTTCATGGATGACCATTCGCGCTACATGTGCATCGACATTCTTTGCACTAAAGATCAGACTCTGGATGCCTACCATGCCTTTGCATCTTGGGCTCATACTCAGCATGGTGCGACGATCAAGGCTCTCAGGTCTGACTGCAGCGGTGAATACACTGGCCACGAGTTCACTCGCTTCCTTGGGAACAAAGGTACCGAATGACACCTTACCACACATGACACCCCGCAGCACAATGGAATCGTGGAAGCTCTTAACTGTAGACTCCTCGAACGTGTGCGGGCTCTCCTTCATCACTCTGGCTTGCCCAAGAAACTCTGGGCTGAAGCTCTCCAGTTCACGGTTTGGCTCAAAAACTGCACATCTACTCGGGCCCTAGGCAACAATGTTACGCCCTATGAAAAGCTCTATGGCAGAAAGCCTAACCTCGCTGGCGTCCCCAAATGGGGACAAACTATCTGGGTCCACTCTGGGACCGGCTCAAAGCTAGATGTGCGCGGAATCGAAGTGCACTGGGTCGGATACGACGCCGACAGCCCACACGCCCATCGTGTGTATTGGCCACACAAGAACTCAGTATCATTGGAGTGCAACATCAAGTTCAAATCCCTGTACGTCACCATCACTGTCAGTAGACCTTACATCTTTCCCACACCACAGCCAGCTGCAGCGCCTGCTCCTGCTCCTCCTGGTCCACCAGCACCTCCTGCGCCTCAACCATTACCTCTCTTACATGCTCCTGCACCATCACAGATCGTGCCAGTCACACCACAGGCACCTCAGCTTCCCGAAGAAGAAGAACGTGGCGACACGCCTCAATTACCGGGAGGATTGCCCCCCCCCAGGCATCATCGTCTTTACCGCCACTCACCCCTTCGCCTTCTGCTTCTGCTCCACCTCAACAAGAACTGCGGACCCCAACTAGGCCGTGGCAACCACCTGCTGTACCGCCACCACCGCCTCCAAGAAGCAGAGCCAGAGGCAAGCAACCTGAAGAGCCGACGTGCAAGTCAGAGTGCATCCCAAAACCGAGCTTCAAGGCTCGTGAACTATCGGCGAAGACCCGAATTCTGAAGGCCAGCCAAGCGAAGCGGCGCGCAAATGGTATCATCCAGACTACCCCAGAGACAGCACATCGAGTGCGTATGCAGCTGACATCGACCCTACCCCAGAATTCGCCTACCTCGCAGATGACGAGGAGCTCATGGAGGCTGTCATCAACGATTCTCAAGATGATCCCAAGACACTTTCTCAGGCGTGATCTCGCTCAGACTGGCCAAAATGGCAGGAAGCGATGGATTGTGAAATTGCTACACTCAAAGAAGCTAGGACTTGGTTGACAGTCCCGAGACCCGCCGGCAAGAACATAGTCAGCAGCAAATGGGTCTTCCGCATCAAACGGAAGGCTGATGGCACCATTGAAAAGTACAAGGCACACCTTGTAGCACGCGGATTCACTCAAAAGTTCGGTATCGACTACTTCGACACCTTCTCCCCCATTGCGCGGCTCTCAAGCTTCCGAATCATTCTCGCTATCGCTGCCCACAACGATTGGGATATCGACACATTCGACTTCAATGGCGCATACCTCAACGGAGAACTTAGTGACGATGAAGACATCTATATGCAAGCACCCCCGGATACGACGCTCAGGGGGAGTCAGTCAAACATTTACACAAGTCTCTCTACGGACTCAAGCAAGCCGGTCACAAGTGGTATGACACCCTGCGCCGCGCTCTTATGGACCTGGGCTTCGGCGTTCACAACGCTGACCCTGGCGTCTTCTCCATCTACGACAAGAATCATCTCACTATTCTCGCAGTCCATGTTGACGACTGCATGATCACAGGGAGCTTGGACGAGCTCATTAGAGACTACAAGTGGATGCTCAATTCCCGCTATTCCCTTACCAACCTTGGCCCCATCCACTGGCTTCTGGGCATCAAAATTACCCGCAACCGTGACGCGCGCACCATCTCCCTTTCCCAGACCAGCTACATTGACACCATTCTCTCCCGTTTCTCCCTCAGCGACGCGAAACCCGTCGCGACTCCTATTGTTCCCAGGGCCTCTTATAGCAAAGCCGACGCCCCCTCAGACAACACTGAGGCAGCCCACATGAAGAAGATTCCTTACGGCGAGGCTGTTGGCAGCCTCATGTATGCCTCTGTCACCACTTGCCCCAACATCACATTCGCCATTTCCACTCTATCACAGTTCCTCGACAACCTGGGCGAAGCTCACTGGGAAGGCGTCAAACGTGTCTTCCGTTATCTTGCCGGCACCAAACATCACTCGCTCACCTACAGCAATGAGCGACATGATCTCCTGGGTTTTACTGACACCAATGGCGCATCCCAGGACCATTGTCATGTGATATCTGGCTTCGCATTTCTCATTGATGGCGCAGCAGTCTCTTGGGCTTCAAGGAAGCAAGAGATCATCACCTTATCCACTGCCGAGGCCAAATACATTGCCACGACTCACGCGGCCAAAGAATGCATCTGGCTCAGGAGACTTACCGAGCCCCTCTTCGGCATCGCTCCCTCACCTACCCCTCTCTACTGCGACAATAAGGCAGCACTTCACCTCGTGATGCAAGACAACTATCACGCTCGCACCAAGCACATCAACATGCATTTCCATTTCATCCGCCAGACCATCACCAAAGGACATATCGACATCAAATATTGTCCCACCAATGACATGACCGTGGACATCCTCACCAAGCTGCTCCCCAAGTTCAAGGTCGCGTCACACTCGCAGAACCTTGGACTCCGTCAAGCGTGAGGGGGAGTGTTGTATTTCGGCATGCTCGACCTGGCCAACTCAAATCTTCCGCCACACTGTTCGCGGCGGCTTTGGAGACTATGGAGGGCTCCTTTCTCATTCTCGATAAGTCCTGCATTTCTGTATCATTATTTCCGATTGCATCTTTGTCTCGAGCGCAGCATTCCCGTTTCAGACTCATAGGGGTTCATGTGCCCCTTACTATACATTCTCGGTCTCGTCCCCCATTTGTCTCCGTTCTGTGGACTCCTGTTTCATGCCTCTGAAGGCCCGTGCGTCTTTGTTTCCATTTACTTTACTTTGCCTCTATGCCTCATAAAAACGTATCTAAATTGTATAAAAATGTGCCTCTGTTGTATCAATAAAACCATCCAGTTCTCTTCCTATATTCCCTTGTGTGCCAAACTCTCCTCTCCAAAGTGAACTTGATTCGCCTTTGTTCATTGCTCTCGACTTGTGTTTATTGATCTCACGCTCTTGTTTCTTCTCGCTCGCCGACTGAACCGGCCCCTCTCGGAACTCATCACCTGACCGGCTCGACATAGCCAGATCCCCCTGTTGCTGCCCCACCTTTTTGATAACAACCCGAACCGCCACCTCTACCCTGTTTTACATTTCTCTGAATATTGCCAACACCATTGTGTAACCTTTGGCCAAGATTGCCTCAAACTCGAAGTAGGTAACTGTTTCACCCTGCAACTCTGTGCCTGTGCTTGGGCTTGCACTGGCTCACTTTAAATTGGCCAGGTCACAGAGCATGATAAATCCTACACCAGAAATTTCCACTGGTCCACTACAGTCTACCGTCTCACCCCCCGAGCACCCAGCCAATGGATAGTGGTGGCTTATATAATTGATACCCCAGCCAACACCCAGATTCTTCTATCATTTACACTCAGCCAACATCGGCCAACGTCGGAGACTCCCACATCATTGATAGTCCAGCCAATGCCAGCTGGAGCGGGGGGTCCAATGGACTCCCCGTTTGGGTATTACAAGCCTAAGCAAGTGTATATACCATATACACTGTACCATAGTTCATTTGATTGGATACAGAGATGACCAGACATGTAGTAAGAATGGTGAGACAATGTGAATTGTGCACTCAGACATACTAGGCTATGCAACACAATGTAAGACATCTGCACAGATGGTATTGGACACCCCTACAATGATATGGGCCATCTGTACAACAATGGAGGGACATCCCTACAATGATGTTGGACACCCCTACAATGATGTTGGGCACCCCTACAATGATGTCAGACATCCCTAGAACAATGTAGGCTATTGTGACAGAGAGTGTTGGACAACCCAACAATGATGTCGGATATCCCTAGAATGATGTCGGACATCCCAACAATGATGTAGGACACCCCTAGAATGATGTATGCCATTGTCACAGATGGTGTCAGACACTGCTAGAATGATGTGGGATATATCTCTATAACAATGTAGGTAATTGTCACACATCAGGAAAATCTCCCAAAAACTTAGCAGGCTTAGAGTGCTTATTTAATTGATAAGCACTCTAAGCTTTTGATAAGCCTCTCAAGCTGCTTATTTTATGCTTAGTGAACTAGTCATTAAGAATGAGCAAAAATCTAAGTAAAAATAAGCCCATCAAGTTGTTTTGAAAGCACAGCAGGTAAATAAGTGACAAAATATATCTAAGGCGAAGCAAGTACACTGGATCGTCAAGTGAAAGTTAGAAAAATAAGAGAGTAAGCATACCAAGTACATTGGGTTGTCAAGCGAGAGTTTAAAGAATGAGTGTAGACACACCAAGTACATAGATCCCTCTCATCATGAACCAATTCTCCCAGTGACAGTGCATCAGTGCCGACCTCACTATCCTCGCCGGCATCAGTGCTCCCTGCCAGTGCACGGAGGGCCGTACAGCCTGGGCCCATAGAACGCGCAAACGCGGTCGCCATCTTGTAGTTCTCAAAAATCCAGTGCGGCGCCGACTTGGATGCTCCCTGCGCAGGTACAGGGGTGGCTGAGCCCAGGCCCATGAACCTGCAAACGCGGTCGCCGTCTTGTAGTTCTCGAAGTGCACTGGAAGTGCAGCACCAACTCGGGTATCGCACATGCACATCTAAGAGATTGGTGGACATGGATAGTGCGATTAACCGAGAGGGGCCCAGGGTCCTTATTGCTGCACAAACTAGGCTTCGTGCTGCCACCATCATCGGCAGCAGTACTCGAATCAAGTGCGGAGGTTGGCCCTGGAGAACTGCTGGCAGTAGTAACGGTGAGAGGTCGGATCAAGTCGCGGGCGAAGTTGAAGATGACGACAGACCTGTAGGAAGTACATTGTCAAGAACCGTTTTAGAAGACGTCGATGATGGGTGGCTTGGTGGGTCGGAAGGCGTCAGGAAATCTGCGTTGTGCTGGGGGGAAGCAGTGGGTGGGGAGGTAGAGGAAAGAGGGGTGGATGTCGAAGTATCGGGAGTGTAGTGGAGTGCCGTTATAGTTGAGGTGACGATGTCTCACATTGCACCTCCCTGTGCGTAGTACTACAAGATGAAAACAGTCAGAAGGAACGGAAGCAACTGCGCGCCCCCCAATTTGGACATACCTGCAAAGCCAGCTCATCCGCTGTCCACGAATGGAAGAGATTTGAGCAGAAAATGTGCGCTGGTGTCGTGGTAGTACTTGAACGCAGAATTGAGGGTAAATTTTTAGCTTGTTTGTAGGCATGCAAAACTGCAAACAAACAACGCACCAAAGCAAGGCCATTTTCTTTGGATAGGATATTTGGTATGTTAATAAGTCGAATGAGACTCTTTACGACTGCAAAGTTGCACAGTCGGGTTGTTGGTTGATTGTGTGACGGCACTATCTGCAATTTTCTGGTAAACGGGCTGCCAGGAACAAGGCGCTTACTGACTACAACTCCTACAACTCACACACTACCAACGTCCAACATTAACACGGTAAGTCAGTATCCTCAATCTGATTGGTCACATACTTACTGCTTGCAGATGCTACTTCAAGTGCTCTTATACCTCATCCAGGCGGTGTGGGGCCATGTTGAAAGAGAATTAGTCCGTCCTTCAGAGGCCTGGGTGAGTCGCTTTTTCTTGCTCTAAATTGTCGCTTACCACTCCTATTCCTAGCTACGACGCCGAGGAATGAGCGTGGAGATCGTCATCCATGCTCGAATCATTGTCTTTGCCCAGGGGAGGCAAAACCCCTTCCAACCACTGGCACGCCAGTGGCGTTTCGTCTTCCCCCACGGCCAAGTCGTGCTGGTACCTGAAAGGAAGACAGTGTAGGGGCATAGTCATACAACAGAACTGTGTCTTTAGGCAGAAAAAAACCGTGTTTTGAAGGGGAAAAAAATGTGTTAAGGGGGGAAAAAAAAAAGAAAAATTCGATTTCTTGCTGCGTGAACAACGCCAAAGACTTGAACGTTGATTCGATGCGATCCTTGTATCCGTTACCTATGGAGGATTGCGTCCTGAGAGAAAACAAAACAAAAACAAAAAAAACTCGATTTCTTGCTGCGTGAACAACATCGAAAACTCAAACCCAAGTTCGACGCGATCCTTGTAGTCGTCATCTATGGAGCATTAGTCAGGTTGCATCGCCAAACTGGACCACAAAAACTGCACCTTCAAGCATGAGCCAGATGCCTTCCTCGTCCTGAATCTTCACCTTCATGTTGTCGATCGTATCTGATGACTTAACCTCGAGCATGACCATCTTCTCAGTGAGGGTCCTTCACAAAGATCTGCATGCCTCCACGGAGACGAACAGGATGAAGAGTGGACTCCTTTTGGATGTTATAGTCTGAAAGGGTGTGGCGAGCTGTTGCCGGCAAAAATGAGATGTTCTTGGTCAGGAGCAATCCTCTCCTTATCCTGGATCTTCGCCTTCATGTTGTCAATTGTATCTGATGACTTAACCTTGGGTGTAATAGTCTTCCTGGTGAGGGTCTTGACAAAGATCTACTCCTTTTGGATGTTGTAGTCTGAAAGGGTGCGGCCCTCCTTGAGCTACTTGCTGGCAAAAATGAGATGTTCTTGGTCAGGAGCGATCCTCTCCTTACCCTAGATCTTCGCCTTCACATTGTCAATTGTATCTGATGACTTAACCTTGGGCATAATAGTCTTCCTGGTGAGGGTCTTGACAAAGATCTGCATGCCTCCACAGAGGCAAAGGACGAGATGAAGAGGGACTCCTTTTGGATGTTGTAGTCTGAAAGGGTGCGGCCCTCCTCAAGCTACTTGCCGGTGAAAATGAGACGTTCTTGGTCAGGAGCGATCCTCTCCTTACTCTGGATCTTCGCCTTCACATTGTCAATCGTATCTGATGACTTAACCTCAGGCGTAATAGTCTTCCTGGTGAGGGTCTTGACAAAGATCTGCATGCCTCCACGGAGGCGAAGTACTATAAGAGGGGGGAGAAGGGACAGGGTTGAGGGTGCATAGGAGCTTCCGAAGCTCTGAAAGTCATTTTCACATGTGAATAACTGAATCGAGCAAATTTCGGGGGGATATAGCATGAACATCTTGGTGAACATTGGTAAGTTTGTAGACTTGAAGTATACCAGACCAGACGACATAGAGATTTATGTGATAAGCCTCTGAGGAGTAGAGCCAATTTCATTGTTGTGATTGACCATCTAGATTAAAACATTGCCATGCAGCAGCATTCTCCACAAGCGCCCACACAGAGGCGCCAGACCCACCAACGTAGCGCAACCAGTCGTCTTTTTTATTTCTGAAACTCATTTGTACCGGACATCTCGGTGCAGCGTGACAAGGGCCGTGGTATCGTACCAAGGAAGTAACGAGAGGGCTGCGTGGGGGTGTGAGAGGTAGCATTTATTTTTTAGCACACATGTTGCGTTACCTGGAAAGAGGTGGGAGCGAATAGGTGATGAAACGTCTGGGCCTTTGTGTATGACAGCCTCCCATGTGATGAAAGTCGGATAGGGTAGGAAGTTAAATCTAAGTAGAGAGTGTGGAACAAAGAGAAAATGACACACCAATGTGACTCACTGACTCACTGAGGCCCAAGCACTGAAGCCAACTCCAAGCCCTGCAAGGTGTTGGGGCTGTAGCTATAGGCATTAGAAGAACGTCAGAGGCATCTGCAAACGGGTACTACAATTCGACGAATACCGCACGTGTCACGATCGGGCTTGTGAACGCTTACTGTACGGTGGTGACTCCCTTAGTAAGTAGTAATTAGTCACGGACTTCGTATCAGTCAGCCGGAGTATCACATGTTTGTGGTGGTGCTCTGACTCATTCCTAGTAGTAGCCGTAGTAGGGTTCAAGCTACTTACGCTACTGGTCGCCTCGGTTCGGGAGGAGCTTTAAAGCTGCCTCGTAACATGTATAAGTAGCACGCATCGAAGACCAGAAGTCCCCATTCTGGTCTTCTTCAATAGCCAATCACGTTTCCGCTTCTGTCCCTCCTCTTGTGTATCTGCTACCTCATTCGCTTGTCTCTGGTAGAGCAAGCCGTCATCAACCTACGCCTAGTGGAACTCGCCCTAGTGCCTCTTACGATCACGTGCACCTCGAGGCCGTGTATTCGTGTCACGTGACTGTCAAGTCACCTAAACTCGCTAAGTCGTTAACGCCCTCTTACGGTCCAAGTCGGACTCACGCCAGTGGCGGCGTTACAGCACGTCCTGCAGTTCCCTGAGAGGTCCCTTGGAGGCTGCACACGTGCCCCCTCGATGGGATTTTGTATCCTGTGACCATTCGTGGGCGTAGGGTGAGCTAGAAACCAAGACACATGCAATGTCGGCAGAAGGGTAGTTGATAGGCTGGGGCTTAGCTGTTAGACAGGAGTGAAAAGTGAAGCTGGTGAAGTGGCACGGCTACAGACATTGAGGGTGCTAACAGAGGATGCATTAGAGTCTATACTGGGTATCAGCAAACGTAATCATTCGCAGAAAGTAGTAATCGTGTATTAGAGACTAATTTAGAGTATTAGATAATTAGAATAGTGTATTAGAAAGCAATCTTGAATGCATGGTGATTGACATATTTGTTGACATAAAAACTAGTAAATGTATCAAGTGTGTTTGGGAATGAAAGAGTCGTCGAAACACGTCCCCGGCCAAATACAGGAAGAAGATGTGATGCTCGAACAATACCATCAAGGCGGATGATAGATATGTGGCTTTTATGGTCTGGCTCGACTACCCACATCCCTGTCCGCTCATCTGGTAAATTGCCCACACGCGAGAACCAATGCACAAGAGCACAGGGATATTCGACACCTTCATGAGTGAACGAAAAAAAGAGTCGCACGCGGGCAACATCAAGACCTTGCATGCCCCCCATGGATGGGTCGGCATTGAAAAATATCATGTCATAACGACCAGGTCCCTTCCTCCAAGATTTCACTGCATATATACGTTCGCAATGCATGCCGCCAATTCCCGAGATGTCACTGGGTGCATAGAATGTAGCAATGGCAGAAGGATAAACAATTATCTTGCCATAAAATTTGGGGAAGTCCGAGATACTGGCGTCAGAATCGTAGTCGGGATATTGCTGATCATTGATGAATTGTCGTACAAGATCAGGGAAGGTGGGTAGTCCAATTTTGGTGGTGATATCTTCTGGATAAGCTCTGTACACTGTAAACGTAGGACCCCTTGTAGGTAAGTATATTTCGATGATACTGAGCCATGCTGTACTTACGTGGCTTCTTTGCCAGGTCAACATGGGCCTGCACCATGGGACCATCAACATCACCGTCATCATTGTCATCATCATGTTGAGCGCAGAACTAACAAGTGAGGGGTTAATAGCAAGATGCTAATAGACAAGTTAACTTCAGAGGTGAAGGGAACTCTATTACAACTGCATACCTAATAGACAAGTTACTAGGAATGTCTTTATGAGTAAAGGTAAAGAGAGAAGTAAAGAGAAGGAACTTACACTTCAGAGGTGAAGGGAACTCTGAAGTGTAGAGGCGTAAACAGCAGTCCTTATATACAGGACGCTTAGGTAAGAATGGTCTGTGCGCACAGGTGATCCAAACACAATACAGGTGGTCTGTGCGTCAGAGGGAGAAATGCCATTGGAGGGCAGAGAACAATAGCTGCCTAAAGCAGATAATACCGGTGTCTTAACAATAGAGAACAATAAGAGCCATATATGACTCTGACAATAAAGATAAACAAAAGTGGTCCGTACAAGTCCGGTCCAGTCCAAATCAGTCCATAAGGGACAGACACCGTATATAGTATATGGGATGACTCAATAATATCCCACGAGACATGTGACTTATGCAGTCGCGTCTCAACACATCATCTTTGTTGATACTGTTGACTCGGACACCTTCGCCATCGCCGTCATTGCCGTTGTTGCCTCCATTGTCTACGAGTGGATCAGGGTGGGCTTGGTCGAGTTCTATATCCATATAAATTAGTTTAGAAGACTACAAGAGCAAAACTAAAATGTGTACGAAGGAGTTGGTTCCAAACCGCTAATAAACATGTAACTTGTAGCATCCGACGGTAGGTAAAATTGACCCAAGCAGCAGCAAGCTTATCAAGGCGCTGATTGGTAAGGAGCATCTGACTGAGTGCTTCGAAACGGCTTGAGCGCCTCCATGGCTCATTCATGGCCTTGATATGCTTGGATTCTGTAATAGAGGAGCAAAGACCATTTGGGGCTCCAAAGGTGCGAATGAGTTTGACATAATGAATGAGGGAGTGCTGCCTAGGAAGATTGAAACCATCATCGCGAACGTCAGTGGTCCGAAAGATTTCACAATGGCAGTGAAACTGCTTCAGGGCATCATCTAAGGCAGCAAGGCTGTGCGTATCGTGTATATTGCGTCAAGCTAGGTAGCAAAATTCCAGGAAAGCACGCATTGATTGCACCATCTCATCTGGTACATGGCCTTTGATCGCTGGTATATACACCTGTACACAATTTCATTAGATAGTTGTATAGTAACACAAAAAGATTATGCACCTTCATGAGCACCTTCAAGTCGTCACCAGTCCATTGCTTAAAGTTTCTGCCTTCAGGAAAACATCGAAGGCCTACAAAAGACAGAGCAAGTGCAATGCTACCATTGATTCAGTAAGTATAACTGTATCAATGAAGAGAAAAACGTACCGCCGGTCAATGTCGTCGAGTATCTTCTGTGCTTCTTTTTCAGGTGTTCGGCTTTGATGTAGTCGCACACCCACGTAACGAGATGGTCCTTGAAGGTGCCTTTGATCAGCTGATGTAACAGGTCAGGCGCCAGAAGCTGGTGGATATTGGCTCGGGGGAAACTGTCAGTGAACGGCTGAAAGGATAGAGGTGTGTATACAGATGATATAAACAAGGGAAGGACACGAATGACAATATCCCCAACGAGTCCGTACTCATCCCATAGCGTACCACGCTCAAACCCCTTGACTAGTAGTTCAGTGTGCGCCTGAGAGCGGCGCGGGTGGCCGGTGGTGTCGAGGTCATTCGCAGGGGCGGTACATCTGAAACGGCTTATCAGCAGCGCACTCTGCCAGCAGGAATATGTCATACCTCAGGCACCAGCCTTGCACAGTGCAGGCTAACAGCGCCTGTTCTGGGTAGTCCACGATGTAGTAAGGGCCAAGCCCGTAGATGACCTTTCTAAAATGACCATCTGGAAAACGAGTAACCCCAGGCATTGTCATGCCAGCTTTGAGAGATTCAAGGATCGTAGCAAGCAACGAGTGTAGAAGTTGACAATGGAATTTACGAAAGTGGGTGTCGTCACGGAGTTTTTGGGTTGCTGAATGAGACACATGTATTAGCAAATATAATACAGCACAATATTACACTCACATTTAGGGATAGCGAAGAAACCAAGGAGCACAACACTGTTGCAATGTGCTCATCGGACGTTGTTGCGTAGTATGTTTCCGATAGATAGATAGATAGGCCAGTATTTGTTGTGTCCTGTAGCTACAGATACAGTAGTCTTGTCACTACCGAGAATAATGGGGCAAAAGACAGAACCATGGGTTTTGTGATCCTGAGCAATTATATTCTAACATGATATGATGAGCAGATCAAAAGAGACTGCAACAAAGACTTACTGCCTGCTTCCAAGCCCAGTTCGCAGACATGAAGTCTTGGAAGCGATGGACTCCATCAGTCGTGTACTCTTGAAACAGTGTATAATTGAAATCATATTTGAAATCAGGATTAGAGAGGAGGTTATTGACTAAAGTGCGGGTGTTACATTAGGTCCGTCCTAACGATGCTCGACTTGAGCAGTGACAGAGTGGCTTGACGCGTGAGGGACGACTTAGCGAATATAGATACACGTCCTCTGAGGAGAGAGACGAACAGGACAAAAGAAAATATTACAATATCTCGTCCATTGGAAAGGCTATGCAGACAGGTATGACAGTTGGGAGAGCACAACTGATGTCCATGCTCCAGACCTCGTACAGAAGTATAAAGATCGTACGAAAACCATGCGACAGACCATCAACTGCCTCGCAATGGATCCCATCAGTCAACCTCATCCTAGACACCCTCCTCAGCATTACCTAGTACCCGACGCTGAACTCCCTCTCGAAGTACGCAGAGACATCAAACATCGCGTAAATGATTGGGCTTGGGTAGAACCAGACCATGACGCTCGCATGGATATGCCGACTACTCGCCAAGATTCGTTTGGTTATGCTACATCTCAAGAGGCTGACAGATGATGGCGTTGCCATTCGCACGTTTGCGTGGTACGACGTGAACGTCTATGCCAAGACAAACACGAAGAGATGGCGCAAGAAGCGATACGTCTGTATGGAATTTACCCTGACAACATTCCCGAACCATTAGAAGACTCGATTGAGGAACCGCCTCGGCCTTGTTTTTGATACTACTTGCGCGATCATGAACGGTCCATATCGTCTTGGTGCTAGCTTTGCGGTTGGATGTGTTGTTCTTAAGTTTGTTGCCTCTAGCCACACTTTTTGTCTGACCGAGTATTGTTCGAATTTGGATTCGTGCACCCAATTTCCTTGCGTTGCTTTCATTGCTGTGGCAGCCTGTCTCCTAACTTCTTCGAGTGATTCTAAACATTTTGTCGCTTCTTGTGAATTTGTAAGAGTCTTTGTTGGTTGGTGAATGCGTGGAGTGAAACTGAACAGAAGCTCAAACGGTACTTGCTTCATTGTTTCGGATTTCCAAGCGTTGAGCATATACTGTACTGTGCAATGGGCAGCCATGTGGCCCAATCGTTGTTGTGATTACTGAATACTCAGAGGTATTGTTCCAATCATTGATTTGTCCTTTCTGATTGTCCGTCAGTTTGCGGGTGATAGGCTGTACTGATGTTCTGTTCAATTTCCAACATCTTCATCATTTCTCTGAACACTCTGGCTGTGAAACATGGGTCTCAATCTGAGATCACCTTCCTCAGAAGTCTGTAGTGTGGTAAGACATTCTTGAGATATAATGCGGCTGTTCTGATTGCATCCATCGCCTCATTGCAGGGGATGAATAGACTAGCCTTCATACATCCTTGATCGGTGATTGTGAGTATCGTGTCGTATCCTTTGGACTTTGGTAGTTTTGTGATGAAATCTAACGCGATAGTCTGGAAAGGCAGTTGTGGTTCATTGTTACGATTTGCTTTCCTTGTTCACTTCGATGTACGATACGCGATTTCCGCGGGCTTCTCATTTCTCACGCGCCGCTTCGATTCCCTTGATTCCATTTACGCACGACTCAGTTCGAGGGGTAGTTTGCGCCATCGAAAACCACCCCACATTTCCGAGCTGCTCTCATGAGCGCATGACTCCGCGTCTCCTTATCATACTATATCCGGACTTCCCTTTGTTCCATATTCGAGCTGACGGCTCATCGTTGCGCCTTGTGTTTGGTTCGACCAAACACCCTGTACTACTATATAAGGTCTCGTATACCTAGCTTGTACGGTAGACTTGACTTCTTGTGTAAAACCACACTTTTGTCTCACGATCTCGCTTGAACTCGCCTTCGTGCTTGAGTCGACTCTTCTGCTCGCCTTTGCACTTGAGCCTATCCTCTATTATCCTTGTGTCCCGGGAGACCAAGTGATACTTGTGCATCATCGAACTAAAGTCTTGACCGACTTAGTCCTCTCCGTGACCCGTTGTGACTTACGAAGTACACGTCGTACTTAACGCCCCTGTGGTGGCGTTAATTAAGTCAAGTCTCCCAAACTGGCGACATCTAGCCGCAGCGGATCCCAGTTCAAACCCGAATATATCACACGCCTTAGTACCGACGACCTCTCCGACCGTATCAAAGGAGCAGCCGTCTGGACAGAAATCAAAGGAGTCGAAGGATACTTCATCTTCGACCCAAAGACCAAAGACTACTACCAGATTCACTACCTCAAAGACCAGCGCCTCTGGTGTTTCATCGACTATTCCCCTAACGAAGGAAGCTGGTATACTATAAAACCAGTTCCCCTAGAACTTAACGTCGGACCTTGGAAGAAGTCGAATCCATCAGGAATCGACATCGATCAACCCGATAGCGCATCGTCACCTAGCATCCCCATCCCCGTAACAAACATCCCCGCGACATCACTCCCGTCACAATCAATGGCGACCCAAACACAGGCATCGGCCAGTACCACCCTCACCAGTGGAGGAGGAAGTGCACCTATCCCGCCAAGCGGCGGAGGAAGTGGAGCACCAATCCCGCCTAGTGGAGGAGGAAGCAGTGCGCCGATTCCACCAGGTGGCGGTGGCGCAGGTGGCGCAGGTGGCGGTGGTGCAGGTGGCGCAGGTGGTGGTGGTGCAGGTGGCGCACCAATTGGAGGTGCCGCTCCAATCGGAGCCCCAGGAGGCAATGGACGCCTCGGAGGAAATCCACCACCAGTGTTCGATGGAAACCGAGAACAAAGCCGATCATTCCTAAGAGCCTTCACCATCTACCTAGGAATGAATCCAGACGTCGAACAATTGACAGTCCCCTATCGAAGGGCCATGACCCTCCTCTCTTATCTACGAGGACCCCTCGTCGACGACTGGGTGGATGAGCAAACCACCTGGCTTAACAATCAAATCGCCGCGGGAGTTCTCCGAACCGAACAAAATTTATGGGACACAATCGAAATCTGCTTCCGTCAGGCATACACGGACACCGCTGAGCAAACCAAAGCTCGCAAAACACTCCAAACCCTTAGTATGAAGGGGGAGGACATCGACTCCTACATCGCCCAGTTCCAAAACCTAGTCACCAAAGCAGGATATAGACCTGACGAGGCTACAACCCTGGAGCTATTTCAAGACGGACTCCCAAACCAGTTAGTAATCAATGCCATCCGTTTCCAACACCCCGTTACATGGGATGATTGGAAAGTGGCTGCTCGCCTACAGCAGGCTGAATACCTGATTCTCAAGGACCGCCTCGGAAAGGGCAGAACTCCGCGCCAGAAAAAGGGGGTACACAATCGGGACCAGTGGGTCCAGGCCCTCAGCAAGAATCGCGATCCCAACGCCATGGATGTTGGACGCGCCAGAGCCAATGCGGCTCTCACCGACTCTGACAAAGCCCAACTTCAGAAAGAAGGACGATGTTTTCGCTGTCGTGTTCAAGGACACATCTCGCGTAACTGTCCACAAAAGGGTGCGAGAGTCGCTGAGGCTACCACGAGCACCAACGCAAATCCTATCCCCACTCCCTCACATCTACCAACTCCCGCCGTCACTACTATCGCCGTATCTTCTAGTCGCGTACTTTCGAATGAAGAACAGGCTAATGCTCAGATCGCGGCGATGAAGGCGCAGAGCCAAGAGGTACGAGACCTCATGGTGGACAAACTATTTGGAAAAGAGGATTTTCTCGACGCTTGAACCCGGCAGGCCTGGGCTAGAGCATTAAATCTAAACGTGTACCATAGCAGATATCGTTCTATGCGAATTCCAGTTCTGTTCAAATCTGCACACGCGACGGCCGAAAGACAAGTTCTCATCGACTCGGGAGCTACCAACAATTTCATCTGTTCTTCACTGCTTAAAAGACTTCAAATCTCTACATGCGATGTCACTCAGCCTATCCGCATCTGGAACGTGGACAGCACACACAATCAAGACGGTGCGATCACTCAGTATACCGATCTCACCGTCAGAACAGGAAAGGAAACCAGGACACTACGTTTCCTGGTTACGAACCTCGGAAGGGACGAAGTAATCCTTGGATACCCATGGTTCACGGCTTTTGAGCCAGTGATAAAATGGGGAGAAGCGACGCTGAACGAGGAGTGTCAGCCAGTCGTCATCGCAAGCCTTCACTTGTCAGACGAAGCCACGCCTTTGGAAGCTTCCATTAAAGCGTTGGAGATGTATCAACTTGACGAGGAAGCCTGGGAACAGCTCATGGACGATGAGCAGGAACCTTGTATCGCCCTATTACGAAAAACAACGACAGCATCCGAGTTAGCGCAGAGAGAGGCGGCTACAAGGAAGGAGCGTACATTCGAGGAAATGGTTCCCCAAGAGTATCATAATCACCGAAAGGTGTTCGATGAAGAAGCGTCACATCGTTTCCCACCTTCTCGAAGCTGGGATCACGCCATTGACCTACTCCCCAACGCCCCTGCGGCCCTAGATTGCAAAGTCTATCCGTTGGCCCAGAACGAAGGAGAAGCCCTTACGACCTTCCTCAACGAACAACTTGAAAAAGGGTACATCCGCGTCTCGAAGTCCCCCTACGCCTCCCCATTCTTCTTCATCAAGAAGAAGGACGGAAAATTAAGACCCGTCCAAGACTACCGACAGTTGAATGAAGTCACCGTCAAAAATCAATACCCCCTACCCCTTATCCCAGAACTTATCGACCGCATACGATCCGCACGTCTCTACTCAAAATTGGACATCCGATGGGGATACAACAATGTTCGCATACGAGAAGGGGACGAATGGAAAGCGGCATTCAAAACAAATCAAGGGACGTTTGAACCCCTGGTCATGTACTTCGGCATGACCAACTCCCCTGCCACCTTCCAAGCCATGGTAGACTGGATCTTCCGTCCACTCATACTCACTAATGAAGTTATTGTCTATATGGACGACATCCTGATCGCCACAGCGAACGACCTTAGTCATCACCGATCCATCCTCCACGAAGTTCTCCGTCTGTGCGAAGAACACGACCTATACGTCAAACCGGAAAAATGCGTGTTCGAAAGCATATGAGGTTGAGTACCTAGGGACTCATTCATCGGACACGGAAACGTACGCATGGACCCTGTCAAAGTAAGAGGAATTCAGGAGTGGCAAGCTCCGAAGAATCCTCCAGGGAGGTGCGCGCCTTCCTAGGGATTCTGCAATTTCTACAGACGGTTTATCCGTGGGTTCTCGACCATCGCACGACCACTCCATAACCTCACACGAAAAGACACGCCTTGGCACTGGGGACAGGATGAACAAACAGCGTTCGATAATATCAAAGCATGCATTGGACGCGAACCCACCCTTCTATTTCCCGACCTAACGAAACCTTTCGAACTAGAAGTCGACGCGTCCAATGTGGCATTAGGAGCCGTACTAAACCAACTAGGCTCCGACAATAAGATGCATCCAGTAGCGTTCCACTCCGAGTCTCTTAGCCAAGCAGAGCGCAACTATGACATCTATGACAGAGAACTACTAGCGGTTGTAAAGCACTACGCGCCTGGCGAACGTACCTAGTCGGCTCCCCTCACAAAATTATCATCCACACCGACCACGCCAACCTCCAATATTGGAAGGAACCGCGAAAGATCAGTCGCCGCGTGGCTCGAGAATTCCTAGAGCTGTCCGAATATGACTTCGTGCTAAAACACGTCTCGGGAATAAAGAACAGCCGCGCAGACGCCCTATCGAGACGCGCAGATTATGCGCTCAGCGAAGATGACAACAACGACGTTATAGTCCTCCCCGCTGATCGCTTCATCCGCGCCACGGAAATGTCGATGCACGACATGGACGTCTGGACCCAGATAGCGCAGAACCTTGACGAAAAGGATGTCTTGCGATGGGTAGACCCGCATAACTTGAAAAAGTTGAACGGGCTCTGGTGGAAGAACGACGCTCTGGTTGTCGTGGGCGACAACGACCTTAAACGGGGGGTAATCACTTTCTTTCACGATACTCCAGCTATGGGACACCCAGGAATCGCAAACACATATGAACTCTTACGACACGACTACTGGTGGCCCAACATGCGCAAAGACGTGGAAGAATATGTCAAAGGCTGCGCCACGTGCCAAGCCAATAAAATAAACCCTCACCGACAAAAGCCACACCTATTCCCCATCTCCACAGACCCAGACGCAGAACCATTTGAAGTCGTTGCAATGGACTTCATCACGAAACTACCACCATCCGATGGATACGACTCCATCCTCACAATTACAGACCACGACTGTTCAAAGGCAGCCATCTTCATCCCCTGCAACGAATCCATCACAGCAGAAGGAGTGGCGCGCCTCTACCTCCATCATGTTTACCCTCATTACGGTCTACCCCGTAAATTGATCACAGACCGAGACCCCCGGTTCACATCGGCGTTTATGAAACAACTTTGCCAAGTCCTGGGAATCAGACAGAATATATCTTCCGCATACCACCCTCAAACTGATGGACAATCAGAACGTACAAACCAATGGCTAGAACAATATCTCCGGCACTGGAGTAATGTACAACAGGATAATTGGGCAGAGGCCCTTCCAGTAGCACAATTCGCGCACAACTCATGGCCAAACGCCACGACCAAACACTTCCCGTTCTCCCTTATCATGGGATGGGAACCACGCACCGCGTGGACGCCAAAACCCACACCGACCCCATCAGTAGATCAACGCCTAGAAGAGATGTCCACCCAAAGACAACATGCGCAAGATTGCATTAAACATGCGCAAGAACTAATGGCAAAAAGGGGCAAGACGCGCTTTATCCCCTATCAAGAAGGCGCACAAGTCTGGCTAGAAGGGACGAATCTTCGGACCTTTTACCCCACTGCCAAACTAGCCCCCAAACGTCACGGGCCGTTCCGCATTAAGAAGGTCTTATCAGCGGTGTCTTACGAACTCGAACTCCCGAACACATGGAAGATTCATCCCGTGTTCCACGCTAACCTCCTGACCCCATATAAGGAGACGGAGCTACATGGAGTTAACTTCACACGACCACCGCCTGACCTTATCAACGGAGAAGAGGAGTTCGAAGTGGAGCAAATCCTCGGATCTCGATTCCATGGCCGAGGGCGCAAACTCCAGTTCCTGGTTCAATGGAAAGGTTTTCCCATGAGCGACAGCTCGTGGGAGCCGCTAAACAACGTACAACACGCACCTGACCTTATCGCTGCCTTCTACCAATCCAATCCTACCGCCGACGGGGCTGGACGAAAGGTATAAAACATGACCCGTCGAATCCTATACCTCTCCATCACCTCTCTTGCTCTTTCAACCATGTCGACCACTCCTCTCGTCTCCACTGTCCCAGTCCGCCCTCCTGTCTCTATCATCCTCGAAAACTTGACTGTCCCCTTGCAGGACCTTGGAGTCCCTGAATCCCTCTTACTCCACACACCGCATTCAATCACCACCGACTCCCCACCTGTACCAGTCCTAGCCCTAGCTATGAAAAACATTACACCCGACTCCCCCGCTCCTATAACCGACTCACCTGAACCCCCATCTCTTGAACTGCAGGCGATGGGGGCTATCTTGCAGCTTGACCCTCGTACTTCATTTCCCACCCGCGATGAAGAACACCGTCCTCCCTCTGACACACACCTCCTCCCGCCTAACCCACGTCTCGCCCTCCTTGATGACGATCCCATTGACTACGATCGGGTTGCCCCCACCGAAGGAGACGACCACGACCCCACTGATCCTGGTATCCCCTTCTTCCTGAACACCCCCGACAAACCCACATTCTTCCCACTCATGATCGGGGACGGTCACGAGAAAGAACTTGCGAAATACATCTATTACCGCAAGGGATATACGGAGGTCATTGGCACCATGGCCAAGGGACAACCGAGCTATGGCTGCTCGGTATACCTGAACCCTGGGTACACCGGAGAGATGCCGCAGCACATTACCGACAACATGATCAACATGTTTCACCCCCACAACCCCCGTAACATTGTCATTGACGAAGTATTGATGGAACTTCGTCAACCCCGACTCCACGCCAAGATCTCGCGTCTTCGTGATTGCCTGATCGAGAAGGACGCGATTGAGCAGCGCGCCTCCGAGATGCGTCGTCTCGAGGACAAGCTCGTCGCCGATCGTTTCCACCTGTCCATGAGGCTCGGAGGAGTGCGGAAACGGCTCCAGTACGCCCGGGCTATCCCCCTCATCTCGGAGAAATATGTGGAGCTCACGTCCAAGCCCACACGTCCCCGATTTGACGCCTACGCCATGCCCTTTGTTCCACAAGAGAGAGGCCCCTGCGAGATGCCGCGAGTCCACGGGGAGAGGGACAAGCGTCGCCGCAAGTGCTACGAATGCCACGAGCAAGGACACCTCATCGCGGACTGCCCCAAGTTGGGCCGCGCTCCCTTGCTCATCCACCGATGCCAGTGGTGTGGGAGCAAGACACACCATATGGATGTATGTCTCATCCGCCAACTCTCTCCCATGTCCCCCGCGTATGAGGAGCCACCTGCCGAACCCCGTTGGTGCGGCAAGTGTCTCCGACACGACGCGAAACATCAGGAGATCGAGTGCCCCATGTACGAGCAGTGCAGGGACTGCGGAGAGCGAGGAAGACTCCGCTTCCTGACGCGACACACGTGCCCAGTCGCACGCAGCCCGACTCCCACTAACGAGGTTGATGCCGACGTCTACGACTACGTTGGCAGTGACTAGTCGAAGTCGTGGCGACTTCGAGTCTGATAGGGGGGTAATGTTACGATTTGCTTTCCTTGTTCACTTCGATGTACGATACGCGATTTCCGCGGGCTTCTCATTTCTCACGCGCCGCTTCGATTCCCTTGATTCCATTTACGCACGACTCAGTTCGAGGGGTAGTTTGCGCCATCGAAAACCACCCCACATTTCCGAGCTGCTCTCATGAGCGCATGACTCCGCGTCTCCTTATCATACTATATCCGGACTTCCCTTTGTTCCATATTCGAGCTGACGGCTCATCGTTGCGCCTTGTGTTTGGTTCGACCAAACACCCCTGTACTACTATATAAGGTCTCGTATACCTAGCTTGTACGGTAGACTTGACTTCTTGTGTAAAACCACACTTTTGTCTCACGATCTCGCTTGAACTCGCCTTCGTGCTTGAGTCGACTCTTCTGCTCGCCTTTGCACTTGAGCCTATCCTCTATTATCCTTGTGTCCCGGGAGACCAAGTGATACTTGTGCATCATCGAACTAAAGTCTTGACCGACTTAGTCCTCTCCGTGACCCGTTGTGACTTACGAAGTACACGTCGTACTTAACGCCCCTGTGGTGGCGTTACATTCATTGTGAGTAATCGGGTAGATTGGTATCTTCGATTTTCCTGGCTGGTTTTTGTTTGCTTGACAAGATGCACAGCTGACGACGAAATCCGTTATATCGCGCTTCATTCGAGGCCACCAATAATGTTGCTGTATTGCAGCCAAGGTTTTTGTAATTTCAGGGTGTCCTGCTGTTGGAACCACATGGAACAAGGTGATTACCCCCCGTTTAAGGTCAGCATTGTCCACGATGACCAAGCGGCCCGTACGGAAAAAGTGAGATTCCACCTGAAGTATGACGCCGCAAGAGACAAGATCAAGAAGAGTGGTGCGATCGGTGGACTGAGTGGCGCAAAGGCGGTCATCAAGAGAGGAAACTTCCAGTACACAGACAAACATGGAAGGGGGGAGAACCAGAACAATCGTCGTTGTCTGGGATCGACGGATCCGGGACGGATCGAGGATGGCGGGAGAGGGCATCAGCCTGCATGAGGGGACCAGGACGATGGAGAAGATGAAGATTATAATCGGCTAAGACATTGACAAGACGAGCAACGCAGCGATTAATATGCTGCGGATGTCGATAGTGTATCAGATTGGCGTGGTCTGCAAAGACTGTGACAGGGTGTGGCCCATGGTGCCAATGTTTGAGTCCGTGAACCAAACCGAGGAATTCATGATCGTAGACATTGTAATTTCGTTCCGTGTCTGTAAACGACTGAGAGAAATATCCTATGACTTGAGCTTTACCGCGAGGGTCCAACTGGGTGAGTATGGCCCCGAGCGCATAAGCAGAAGCATCTGTCTGTAGTGTATACGGGTAGAGGGATCAGGCTGTCGCAAGGCCGGTCGACTAGTAGCGATGTCTAGCAATGTTGCTAGGGCAAGAGTGCAATCTTCTGTCCAGTGAAACAGGACGTCCTTTTTGAGGAGGGCGTTCAGAGGTCATGTGATTGCGGCGAAGTTTGGGATGAATGGCCTCTGGTAATTGAGGACTCCCAGAGTACTGCGAACTTGCCTTACTGTAGATAGGGTACGTGGCCAGTCACAAAGTCCACTAACTTTGTCCGCTCCCATGCATATAACCCCTCTGTTGATGGTCATTCCTAAGTAGTCGACTTCATGTACCTCGAAAACACATTTTGCCAGCTTTAGAAAGTAGCTTTCACGTTGCAGGACATCCAGTACAGCACTGACAATCTCTCTGTGGCGGTCTAGATCCTCTGTCATGGCGATTAGTATGTTGTCCATATACACGTAGAGCTCTCCGGGGTATTTGTCTAAGAGGTGTCGAAGCATGCGGTACATGGCGCGAGAGAACATGGGAGGTGAGTTTGTTAGGCCAAAGTACATGACGAGAGGTTTGAATAACCCCAGGGGTGTTTTGAATGCTGCTTTCCACTGATCTCCGTCTTTGATGAGAATGTTATTGTATCCCCAGCATAT
This sequence comes from Lactarius hengduanensis, assembly GCA_021525025.1. NCBI lineage: Eukaryota > Fungi > Basidiomycota > Agaricomycetes > Russulales > Russulaceae > Lactarius > Lactarius hengduanensis. Next base: position 23,419 of record JAKELI010000408.1, read on the forward strand.
GTCGAACTTGGTGAAAAGACTCTTATTCCCTAATGACGTCAAGATATCTCCAATGAGTGGTAACGGATATTCGTCTTGAAGAGTCCATGCATTCAATGCTTTGTAATCTTGGACGGGCCATAACAATCTGTCTTTCTTTTTGATGAAGAATAACGGAGAGGCGTACGGAGACTTTGATTCGTGAATATATCCTTTTGCAAGTTGTTCAGACAGGAAATCGTGAAGATGCTTTAATTCAGCGACATTCATAGGATACACTTTGGTACCTAAATGATCTGGAGCTCCTTCCTTCAATACTATGGTGTGATTGTCAATTCTCGATGGTGGGAATCTCTGTGCGGCTTCTTCCAAGAAGACTGTCGAGAAGCTTCTGTATGCTTCGGGTAGTTCCGTTGTTTTCTTTATGCCAGCTGCCATAGCCATCTTCTGGGTGATGGTTTCGTTAATTCGCTCTCCTCCTTGGCTGATCGACATGGGTCCTCCATTGTAAGTTCGCAAGGTCCAATTGATCAAAGGTTCGCGTAGTTGGAACCAAGGGATACTGAGGATTGCGCAACAAGAGCCTAGGTCGGTGACAAAGAAATCCAGAATGTGACTGGTTTCGCCATCAGCAAGCATGAGTCGACACTTCTTTGTGAGTGCGCCAGCGGTATTGACTGTTCCGTCAGCATTGCGTACGTCTATTGTCTCGATTTCTTCCGTGGTGAAGCTGAGCAGTTGCGCAGCTCCGTTATTGATGAAGTTACCGCTAGCCCCCGAGTCCAAGAGGAGTAGCAATTTCTGATTGGTCCCATGTACGTCTGCTGCGATTGTAACCAATTGTTCCCTCACGCTCTGGATCGCGTTGATCGATAGTTTGTCATTGTCTTCTCCTGTGTCTAGAAGAAGAGTCGAGATAAATTCTTGGCAAGCGCTGGCCGACATATTCAGGACCGTGTGTTTCAAGACTTCGTCGTCTGACATAGGAGGAGAAGGTGTCTAATTTATTGGTACGTTTGTCGTCACTGCTGCGACTGTGTTGATCTTTTGTCCTCCTGGTTGTGTTCTTTTCTTCAGGCAAACCGAAGACAAATGACCTTGCACCATGCAGCGGAAGCAACAGCCTTCTTTCTGACACTTTAGTTTTTCTTCCGGTGTTCGCTTTGTCTGCCATGCTGGTTTTGCGGACGTTGTCTGGATGTTATCGACGTCCATCGGGATGACTTGATCGTTACGTGGTGGTCATGGTACTTTGGTGGGTAAAACCAGTTGCGTGCTTGGCTTTCCTGTACTGATGTTGGCGATAGCATTTGAGATTGCTTTGAAACGTTGCAATTCCTATCTCGCGTATTCATGCCATTCCGACATTTTCTTTGGCATTGGCTGTCTGCGTAGACAGCTGATAATGAGTCCTTTCTTTAGGCCCTTTTTGAAGAATTTGATGGTGCCATTAGCATCGGGATCCCATTTTGCCACGGTGGTAAGGCGATTGAATTCAGCGATATATCCGTCTATATCGTCTCCTGTCATTGTGAGCGACATTAATTTTTGATGTGCATTCTGTTCGCTCAACGTATCGGTCCAAGTGTCGGTGAAGGCTTTTTCAAAATTTGTCCACAAGACTTCATCTGTCTCTGCGATTACGGGTATCGCGGTGGTTATGCTAGTGTCGAGATCTTTGCTAACCGTTGCCACCCAGTCGTCGACTATCGGTCCTCAGATGTAGGTAAGTGCAAGACTGACACGAATGTAGGGCAATGTCATCATGTCATGGTGTCTGTTGATGCACTTATACTGGTAGAATTCTTGCAGAAATTGAAGACTTTTTGATCTATCTCCAGTAAACTCTTTTGGAGCCTGTCCCTTCAACGAACTGTTATTCATGGAAGGGGTTGTCATTGTAGGAATCGGAGCCGAGATTACTGGTGGAGGTAGTGTCAAGAGGATGGGATGAGGAGGGGATTGGTGAGCGTGTCTCTTTCCTCTCTTTTTCTTTGATCCTGACAAACTGTCGTCGTTGATAGGGTTTGTATTCCGCCAAACGTGAAGATCTACTTCAGTAGTTCCTTCTAGTTTCAAGCCCCACAGTAATGGGTTGTCAATGCGGCTAACGTTATGCGTATACCAGCCGTCTTTGTGTTGGTAGATCTCATACCAAGCGTCTTCAGCTTCAATAAACTTGACGTTGATGGCCTGTTCCCCGGATGCAATGACACAATAGCCTCTTTCTGGTTCCCAGACTGCTCCTCCTTCTGCAAGGTAGTCGATGCTAGGGGTTGTTCTGCATATGACGATTCGTTGCTTGGTGGGATCCGAAGGGTCTTGAGTGGGTTCGATGTGCGCCGTTATGGGGTCGTGCTTAGGAGTGAACAACCTTGTTTGTTCGTTGTCCAGGTCGTCTTAGTTCGACGTGTATCAAACATCGAGGGTCGTTTTTGTTGTAGCTATGCAACGAGCGTAGGGTCAAATAAGAAGGTCTTGTCTTGTTTTACAATCCAGCCGGGTTGTACGTGCCATAGGGCAAAGGGGAGACAAGGTCAAGGGTTTGGCGAAGAGACAATTAAGTCAGAGGGTCAAGTCGACAGAGTCGACGAAAGGGAGGTGTTGTCTCACTCGCGCTTGAGCAGAGAACTAGCTAGAATTCTTCAAAGACAAGACAAGGAAACTATAGGTACTACAGCCTCTACTTTATAGTCATACAAACTATGGTTTTCCAGTACTATTTTCTGTGTATATGAGACCAGAGCCTATGCCAGTGTTCTGCTGGCAGACCTTCTGTCGTTCGCTGTCAATCTGATATTTCGCCAGCCGCGTCACGTGTCACGTGATCGTGACATCCTGAATCTACGAGCCCTTTTATGTTGGCCATGGAGTAACTGGTGCGAATTGAGACTGGAATTCAAAGTGAACGGAAGCAAGTCATGATTACAGAGTTACAATTAATTGCCCTCACCTAGGCCGATGGGTTTAGGCGTCTTGAAAACCCTCCTGATTCCACAAATCCTGGAAGATTAGATCTTTTACTTCGTTGGTGGCTCCTCTAACTCCGTTGAGCCAGTTCTGTGTGGTATCTTGGGGTGTTGACATGCTTGCCACTCATGCGGCGGGAGGTTCTTGACTGTAGTAGTCCGTCTCCATGCTCTGACTGTCACTTGTTGGAGGTCGCCATTGCTGGCACTGTTTCCTAGGTCGAGTGCAATCTCGTGAAAAGTGACCTGGGTTGTTGCAGTTATAGCAGATGACTTCCCTCATATCACGTTTCTGTCCGCCTCCTCGGTTTTGGTTTGCGCCTCCTTGTGTTCTGAACTGAGCTCTGTATGGTTGAGGACCGTGGTTGAGGACTTCTTCCGCATTGGCGAGCCGTGCTCTGGAGCAGTCTGCAGAGGTATCCATGGCATTAGGATCGTACCGCGGAGGTGGGTTGTGAGGTGGGTTCCATGGTCCTCTGAAGTTTCACTGAGGATTTATACGCAGGGGTCTGCTTCTGGCTGGTGCAGATAGGTTGAGCCTTGCATGTAGGTGGATGTATTGTTTTTGACGTTTTACAGTTGCCATCTTCCATGCGTTGAAGGTGGTGGGACTGTCGAGTTCGTAGACTTTGGTGAACAGTTTTGCCAGTAGTCCCGCCGTGAACCAATCAATTGTTTGGCGATCATTAAGTCGGTAATCAGCCTGTTGGGCTAGTTGTTCGAAGTTGGTGACGTATGTGTCAATATCATCTCCGATCATTTTGAATCCTTTGGCAAGGGCAGCTTGGGCCTGTTCTTGTTCTATTACATTGGAGAAGTGCTCTGCGAATTCCACTGTCAGTGTGTCCCATAGATGTTCGTCGTATCGATCCCTGCCTGTTCTTACTTCGTTGTTGAGCCGACTCACTGATTATACTGATTATGCGCTGGCACTTGCTGGCACTGCTGTGACTTCTGATTAGTTTAGATTGTGCACTGGCATTTGCTGGCACTGACATGGCCCCTAGAAAACCATACAATAAACAGTAGTCTTGTAGGATACTTAAAGAGGCTTGTCTCACTCTGTAGTCCCCATTCTTGTCTTTGAATAACCTAACTCAAATCCACTTCCTCTCCTGTTGCACCAGGTGCACAGTTCAGCTTAGTCAGCTAGCTCTTGTTGCAGAGTGTTTGTCCCAGGCCCATTGGTTAGGGTGAAACTCGACTCCATTGTCACAAGGTGATCGAATCCTTGGACAAGCAGCCGACGTGTCGAGTGGAACGATCCGAGTGATCGTAACATAAGACAAGAATCTGCCTACCTGACCCCTCGCGAAAGGTATCGCGCGAGGACCCAATTAGGCAGACGAGGTGTAATGCACTTCGCCACTGACAGGCCCAACATATTCGGCCCCCTGAACAGAACACGAACAGAACTGGTGCGACGTATAGCACTCCTGAACAGACTGATGCATCGTGGCTAGCCTACGCCTTGAACTCCCGGAAGGCGACCAGTGGATAGAAGTACTTCGTCGGTGGAACGACAACCTTCCCTCGCACATTCTCGGATCCGCCTGGTGGTTTACTGCAACTCGCGACAGACGACGACAAGACGTGCGACCAGGTTACCAAGCCCACATCTTATGCAACCCCTTCTACATCAAATTTATCAACGACGCCTGGTATGTACTAGAGAAACAGGGCAACGACTTCATCACAAAAGCCTCGTACTGCATCGTATGATACAAACACAGTCTCAGCTGGTGGAACCCCGATGACCCCGCAAACCCAGAGCAACTCCCCCCAGCGATCGCACCCATTGCCATCAACACCGACAATACCAGCGAAGACTCCGTCACCGAACTAATGGCTGCCTTTGAACGATTGACCCCCGTTCATGTCGACGCCGCCGCAGTACCACCAACCTACGCCGCAGTTGCCAGCGGATCAAGTCCCCCAACTCGCGTCCCAACACCTCCCGCCGTACTTCCACAAGTCACCATGGCCGCACCAACGCTCACAGGAGTGCTCAAAGGAATGATGCCCACGGTCTTCACCGGGGATCGGACGCAGAGCGAACAGTTCCTGCGGGAGTTTAAGCAGCTATGTCAATTGAACCACACGCATGAGCTGATCGTCAGCCCTTACCAGCGAGTCACTCTCACTCTCTCGCTCATTCGAGGCCCCACTGTCAATGATTGGAGTCACGCCATGGATGACAAGCTCAATGAGAGCCTCACCCGCACAACTAACCCCCTCCTCGAAACCGATGAAGTCCTCTGGACCTTGTTCGTCACCGCCTTTACAAACGCCTGGGCAGACACCCTGGGGAAGCAGACAGCCTACCAACAACTCACAACGCTGAAGCAGAAGGGCGAGAACGTCGACGAGTATATCGCGACCTTTGAGCAGCTCGCCAACGCAGCAGGCTGGCACCGCGACGCAAGTGGAACCGTAGAGTTCTTCCACCGTGGGTTGACCAGCGACCTCCTCCTTGCCTGCCTCCGCCAAACCAACATGCCTGACACCATGACAGATTGGCAGGCCGCCGCTCGCACCGAGGCCCAATGAGCGCGTACCATCGCGAGCTGCCTCATCAAAGGCAAACACATCGCGCAGTCCGACTTCTACCAGTACGTGCAGCCTAACGACGGAGCCGTCCCCATGGACATCGACACCATTTCTGTTGGCTGCCGCTACCCACCAAAGACCCCTGCTCATCTCGAACTCAAGGCCCGCTGTCAGAGGGAAGGTCGGTGCTTCAAATGCTTGCAGATGGGACACCTTGCACAAGAATGCCCAGGAGCACCAGGCAAACCAACAGTAACACCCACTGTCTACATTAACGAAATCGCTACAGCCCCTGTGCTTACCCCCCTCGCCACTGCAACTCTCACTATGAGTGAGCTGTCCCGATACGATCAGCAGAACCTCATCGCAACAGCCCTTCTGAAGGGAGACATTGACAACGATGGCAAGGAGATCGATCGGCTACCACAGATCAACGCCATCTATACGGCTCCAGTGCGACGTCCATTGCTGCCACCACCACCCAGCAGTCCCTGCCCATTGCCTCAACCTTCAGCCCCCGCTTCACCCATTGCATGCTTCCGTGATGCAGACGACAACGAGGACATTATCAATCTTACAGGCACGGACCTGGAGGAGTGGAACATTGTCCCCGATGTCTCTGCACAACACCTTGAGCCGCCACCGATCCCGTACGCTACCCGCCCCGTCAGTCCTGCCCCAGTCGTGCTGCCCTACCTTGCCGCCGCGATCCGTGACGCCAACACGTGCGAAATGCCAACAGTCACAGATGAGGGCAAACAGTCACTACGCGATGCACTGACCGTCGCAGACCACCTGCGCAGCAACACACAGCACCAGCGTTACGACATTCTCGGGAGACCCAACCCGCACACCTCATCCGCGTTTACTGCAGTCCCTGCTAACAAACTGCGACTGCCCACACGTCACATTGCCAAATACGACCGCATCTACAATATCGATTGTGGACAATCGAGCGTAGTATGGGGCATATGTCACGATCACGTGACACACCAGCACTTCTCCTTCTCAGACTCTTTCTCTGACCCAGACTCTGATGTGGCATCTGATTTGTGACTCACTGATTATACTGATTATGTACTGGCACTTGCTGGCACTGCTGTGACTTCTGATTAGTTTAGATTGTGCACTGGCACACTGATGTGGCCCCTAGAAAACCGTACGATAAACAGTAGTCTTGTAGGATACTTAAAGAGGCTTGTCTCGCTCTGTAGTCCCCATTCTTGTCTTTGAATAACCTAGCTCAAATCCACTTCCTCTCCTGTTGCACCAGGTGCACAGTTCAGCTTAGTCAGCTAGCTCTTGTTGCAGAGTGTTTGTCCCAGGCCCATTGGTTAGGGTGAAACTCGACTCCGTTGTCGCAAGGTGATCGAATCCTTGGACAAGCAGCCGACATGTCGAGTGGAACGATCCAGTAGTATATGTGAAACAGAAGGTGAGACAAGGGGGAGATCAAAAGGGGCTACCAGAAGAGAAGCATGCAGTATCTAGATCTGATAGCCATCAGTTGATGAGATCAGATTAGATCAGGATCAGGATCAGATAACAGAAAGGAAAAGACAAGACAAAGAGAAAGGGTAATGACAAGGAAGGGGAAAAAGGGGAAAGAAAATGGGTTCACGACATCAAGTCACAAGGCTTTGGCGTTGACCCCCAACTAAGGGAGATCTAGCAAGGGATGAGAAGAAGAGAGGAAGCACTCAGAGAGATGAGTCAACAGATGGTGGTTATTGAGTAAAGATGAAGACAGAACTAAGGTCAACTGTGCTACCCTATGGAGTTTATATAGCTGAGCTGAACGTGGCTATACTATGACTAAGGTAATAGGAATGAGTCATGGGAATTACAGAAGAGTCAGAATGAGTCACATCCGAGTCCTAGGGTAGCTAGTAGTACAGTAAATGAGTCATTGTGTAGAGGTAAGCATAGGTAAAGAAAAATAGAGTCCAGATCATGACAGATCTGGTCAGGACCGTAAGTACACCATGTTCATCACTACCAGAAGGAGGGGCGAGTGAGGCGAGGGACAGGGCAAGGAAGGGCAGAGGGTTGGATGTCCAGAGATGGTGTTTCAGATCAACCTCCCCACCCTGCCTCATGGCACCCGCGTTTACTATCCATGTCTTTGTCCAACTTCCTCTGCTGATGTTGCGTTAGGCCCGTCCTAACGATGCTCGACTTGAGTGATGACAGAGTGGCTGGATATGCGAAGGATGACTTAGCGGATACAGATACACGTCCTCAACAGGAACGTGATCGTTATGAGCACTGGGGCAAAGTCCACCAGGCGTATGTGTCGTTGAGCGATCTGCCTCACAAGGGCCAGACGCACTAGTAGACAGAGAGAGAGAAGGAGACTGACGAGAAGAGGAGAGACGAGAAGTGAAGTGATGATTCAAGAAGACCAAGCTAAGGAGCTCGGTCTTCGCACTACCCACTAGATATACAATTGACGAGGAGCTTTGAAGCTCCTCCTGAACGTAAGGTACCCTATAGCGATAGTAGCTCGAACCCTACTACAGCTATCCTAGGTATGAGTCAAGTCCGATACATGTGATAACCACTCCCAGGCTGACAAAGACAACTGTCCCTGACTAATACTAGGGTAGTCAGAACCCCACGAGTCCGCAGTCCGTACCGATGAGTCCGATCGCAACAGCTGAGGTGCCCTCTAGCCCAAGTTTTTTTTCTTGGACTATTTACCTTGTTTAGTGCAATCTTTTACCTATAACCCTTACTTCCTCTTGTACCTAAGGCAGAAGAAATTAGGAACCCACACCCTTATGTAAGCCCCAACCCTAGGTTAGGGTTTGACGAATCTCAGGGGTACGGGGCATCAAAATGTGAAAATCTGAGGGGTCAAACCAGTAAGGTGTGGGTACAACTGATATTAAAGTAGCTATTCTCCTATGTAGCTAGAGATTGTTTTACTTGAGTTATCATATCCGGTGGGAGTGTTCTATGACCATGGTACTTTTGATTTGCCCACACAGCCTGAGCACCCGATAGCCCTTTGTCGTACGCATGGATAAATCAAGCTGAGCGATTGGCATATCTATCAAATATCAGACATGGCTGAGGAGAAAGGAAGAAAAAAAACAAACCGTTGAATTTGGAGCAGGGGGATGTCATCGAGGCAGGTGACGACTTTTTTTTGCATGTCTTCGAGAGTTCTTGCATGACTGGCAACATGAAACCGAAGTTTTGCGGCACCCCAATATTGTTCAATGAAGTTTAGTTCACAATGATATTTTGGATAGAAATCACACAAATGGCCACACAACTCAATCAGTTCTTCAAGCTGTGATTTCTGGCATACAAAGTCAGGCTGGTTAAATAAAAGCCGGTGACAGCAGCAGTCCGTGCATGCATCTGGGCATTTGAATCTGTGACACTCAACAGGGAGGCCACACTCTGGCCAGCGACCACGCTCCCGGATGATATGTTCCATGCCCTTGAACCATCCGGGCATGGTGGGGTGATCAGGGGGGAAATAGAGGGGTTGGGGCTCATCCGTCAGTGGGTTAGAGCCGTGGCGCATGGGTGGGCCGTCCTTGTGGTGTGTCCAACTGAGCTTCAGGTCTGGGGGATTGTCAACGCGAGCATGATGCGTCGGATAAGGGGACTCACATTTTACCATCTTCCGAGCCGATAGCGCATCGGGTGCCCGTTTCTGGTGACTTGGTGCATTGTCAAACACAAAGAGGGCTTGGGCCAACCCATTTGTCTTCTCCTCAAAGATATTGATGGCGTGTTCGACTTGTTGGTGGACCTGGTCAGCACCAAAGTACCCCTCGCGATTCTTGCCTGCTTTGAATAAGACCCTGGCCTCCCTGTGTGTGTTCGGATGTGTAAGATAGAGACAAGTGTTGAGGAAGAAGTGACGCACCGATTTCCGTGACAGAGGCGTCCCCACTCAACAGTCAGGAAGTCCGAAACCATGAGCGACTGTCCATTGCCTTTTGGTTTCAGTGTTGGGGTCGTGCTCAAATGCGTCCAATGTGTTTTTCTCTCATTGTTTTGGTAGAACGTCGACTCGTCATGTGTGATGAGAATGAGGTGAGAGCGGCCCCTGGTGGGAAAGTCAGTGGGAAGAGGAAGGAGATTCCCATTGTTATCCCACTTGTGGAAGCGCTTTTGTGTATTCCTTCCAGTGTGCGACGAATACCTTTTGATATTGCACCACGTCATCTTGTTCATGGCCGTCAATATACATCCCGTTTTTCTTCTGTTCATATCTCCAATTCAACTTTTTTAGCCAGTTGCGGGCTGTCCGTTCAGTGATCGTTGGCTTGCAAACCCCAATCTGCCTCAAGCTTGCCTGCATTTCAGGGCTTGAGACTATCTTGACGACATTGACCACCTTGATGTGCCCACGCTTTGCGCATTCTCCAAGATGGCGTTGAAGATGTTGCGATATGTCTTCATCATCAAGTACTGTCCACCTCACTTGGCTGCCATGATGGAGGGGGAGATGTCCACTCTGGACAAAGTCGAGGGACCACTTGCGGAGGTTGCGTGCGTGCATCATACCCTGACCCCTGGCCTTTGCAACAACTAACGACACATTTCTCCAGGTGTAGGAGAGCCCACTGTCAAGATAAAGATTCAAGACACCAACCATTGCCGTGATCCGAGCACAAAAGATGACGCCGAGACTTTTGTCTTTGCACTTGTCTGTGAGCTTCACGCAAGCCGTGCGCAAGGCAGCGCGATCATTCCAGAGGTTGAGGGCCCAGTCAGCAGCAGACAGAGGATCCGGTCCCTTTTCCCTCTCAGCACGAAGGTCCTCAAGCTTGCGTTGACAGCATGGCGAGCCTCTGCATGAATTGGATTATCGGTGTGATCACCCGAGCCCTCCCCACTTCCATTATTGCTAATGTCTTCAGATGAAACCTCGACGCTTCGCTTGGTGATATCAAGCGACGTGTCGCTGCCTACCCCTGCCCAGCACTGCGTCAGTCCACATTGACCTCGGTGTCAAGAATCTCTCACCTTCAACACCCACCAGTTGTCATCCTGTGGGCCATTTGTATGGCTTTTCTCCGCTTCCACCACCACTTCCGCTCCCCAGTCTGTTGCTGCATCACACATCGCCGCATCCACTTGCAAGCTCCGGATCAAGGGTATCTCCACTTCCTGTCCATCGGGTGAGTGCGCCCTTGCTTCTGGACTGGCATGACTGCAACTCACCTGCTTGAGTATGACTAGATCTTGCCACAGGGGGTCTTGCGTCCAATGGATGCAGGGAACGACGTGCTGATTCAACACTGCAGGCCTGGGCCAGTTTTACGTGGGACTTTTGGGGCATTTCCTGGGGCGTTACACCTCTGTAGACAGCATTTTTGTTCGACAGTGTACATCACATATTTAGGTCACGTGATTTGACAAATCCACCAGACTCAATTTTTAACATTGTTTCCTTTGACTCAGAAACAGTAAAAAAGGCTATTTACAAAAAAACAGTTCTAGACCCTACTGTATCCCCAATTTTGAGAATTTAAAAAAATCCTTTGACTAGATGAGAGCTAGTGTGGTCCCCTAAATTCCCATCAGAACAGAATCCATGAATTTGGTGTTGTGTAGGAGGAGTAGGCCATGCGGTGGAGGGGGTCAGATTGCTTATATAAGGGGTGCAGGTTCCTGATTTCTTCTGCCTTACAAGTGGAGACTGGCTTTGTACTATGTACTGCTCCAGAATACAATTTTTTCAAAAAAAAAAATAAGGGTTCAATTCTTAATTCTAAATTAACTTTAAATAAATATTTGTTTTTTTTAGGTTTAAATCATTATAAATAAAAGAAAAGTATTAATTTTTAAATAAATCATAGCCCATTATAAATAATATATTAAGCATTTAGATATAATTATTTAGACATAATTAAATAATAATAAATTAAATATAAATTTTATTACTGAATATTTGAAAAAATTGACTTTCAATATTACTATTAAGATTTTTGGTTCTAAAAATTTAACAGAGAACAATCATTAAAATCATTTACACCTATTATTTAAGGTTTTAAGAATGTAAAAAGATGATACAAAAATTATTGTTACAGTGTATTCTACTGTATTTTTATCTTAATTATTTTGCCCATAATTATTTTTTATCTTTAAAAAATAATCATTGTAATTTACTTAGATTAAAATATACTTCATTGTTTTGGCGTTAATTACTTAGTAACCTCAACAACATTTAGCTTATACTATAATGATTTTTTTACTGTAAATACAAGTATTTAAAGTTTAATAAATAAATAAAACTAAAATAATTAAGCATATTGTTAATAAATCAAAATATTAGACTAAAATCAAAATTTATAATTTATTGTCTTTAAAGGTATTATGATTATTTTATATATATTTAATTTGAAAACTTTAAAATATAAATAGTCATCATAAAATTGTATACATAAAGATAATATTTATAATTATCTATGAATACAAATATTTTAATATTAACTCTGTTAAATATATTAATTAATTTATTAGATGTATTATTAGTAATATTACCTATATTATTATCTGTAGCTTTTATGACTATCATAGAAAGAAAACAATTAGCTGCTCATCAAAGAAGAGTTGGTCCTAATACTACAGGATATTATGGTGTGTTACAACCTTTTAGTGATGCTCTTAAATTAATAGTTAAAGAAACTGTTATACCTTCTCAATCTAATAAAATATTATTTTATTTAGCTCCTGTTTCTTCATTAATATTTAGTTTATTAGGATGAGGTATAATTCCTTTTGGACAAGGTTTAGCATTATCTGATTTTTCATTAGGAATACTTTATACAGTAGCTTTATCTTCATTAGGAATTTATGGAGTATTATTTGCAGGTTGATCTGCTAATTCTACTTATGCTTTCTTAGGTTCTTTAAGAAGTACAGCTGCTATGATTAGTTATGAATTAATTTTAAGTTCTGCAATATTAATTATTATTATATTAACTGGTTCATTTAATTTTACAAATATAATAGAAAATCAACAAGCTATTTGATACATAATACCATTATTTCCAGTAGCTCACCACCCACTGGATTGCTACTAAGCAGTCTGATTCTCTGGGGCTCAAAGCTGGCAACTACACGAACTGCTATGTGTACACCAGAGGTTGAGTGTGTGCGCGCATATGAGACACTAACAATGAACGTGACTGCAGGACTTGTGGCACATTGGGAAGGCTCTTGGACTGCCACAACTTGATGACACCTATGACCTTGAGTTTGATGAGATGAAGAAACTCATTGCCTTCAAACAGATCAAAGTTGCTGTGATGGCAATGCGATTGCAAACAAGATCTTAGAGGTTTTAGATAGAGCAGGAATAACTCTTAAGATAAGCTACAGTAATAATAATCTGTATTAATCTGCACTTGCCATTCTAACATATGTCGACTTTCGTTTTCCCCCCAAACCCTATACCTTCTAGACCTTTCAAGTGTGCCTTTGAGACTTACGATGTTTACCAAGCTTATTGCACTCTCCCTTGGGAGACTCACCAAGGAAAGAAGGGTGTCTCCAATCACCTCATTTACATCTCTATGGTCACTACATTTATCATTGCCATTCATGAACATGAATCCCCTCTCAGCTGCAGACTCATTGAAACCCAAAACCTTGGGAGCCCCTGGATGACCAAATACAGTGACTTCCTTTCCTTTCTTTCCTCTTGTTCCTTCTCACCTTTCTTTTCTTTCTAGCTGTCAAGGGCATATCTTATATCATCTATTACTGAATCCTTTATTAAGATTTTTAGTTTTACTTACTGTAAATGATTTCATATAAATAGATCTAAATGTAATAAAATTACTTAATATATCAATAAGATTAGCTATATATTAATTTCATTTTGTGGTGAATAAATTCTTATTAATTCTAATTCTACTGATCTTTTAAATAATTTACTTAATGGATTCACTAACTTTTCTAATTTATTACAATATAAAATAGAAAAATTAGAACATAAATTACTATTGTAATATTTTTTTCTTAAAAGTTTTAAATAACAAAATAACATTAATTTTCTTGAGAATTAATTATCATATCACTTACTTCCATTATTGTTTGTAGTTTTTTATTAGCTTTTTTACTAGTTACATTATACAACCTTTCTAAAAGGAGAGAATTGTTCATCCTTGTATTTTGCCTATATAACTTCCGCCTTTCCATGGTAGCCCTGCATGGAAAGCTCTCCAAGGACCTGGTCGATAGCCTATCATCCATTCAAAGAAACAAAACACCAATCATTTCCCAGCCATCACATCAAGCCGTAGCCTCAGCAACAGCATAGGGAGCTCCCTCAAAAGAAAGAGGAGCACAGGCTCGGCGTCGATGGGAGGCAGACTCAATAACTTGCACTTGCGAATGTAAGCGCTCGCTTGACCCAGCCGAACCTGGCTGACTCGAGCACGCTCACAGCCGCTCAGGAGACCTCGGAGGCCTCATTTCATATATCTTGTCCTTCGTTCGTTTACAATATACCTCGTCTCCTGTGTCAGTCTACAATACTTGTATAAAAGCACGCCTCCATGTATCCGAATCACTATTTGGTTCTTTTCCTCTGATCCTCGTGTGCCTCCAAATATTTTTGTCTCCCCCCCTCAAAAGTGAACTTTGATTCGTCTTTGTTCATTGCTCTTGTCTTCTCGGATCATCTCTCTCGCTTGTGGATTCAACCAACCAACCCTCGAACTTTGATTTGTCTTTGTTCATCGCTCTTGTCTTCTCGCCTTGCCTCTCTCTTGTGAACCGGCCCTCTAGGATTGGGCTAAATCTTCCGCTGCTACTTTCCCTGTGCGCTTTTTAGTGCTTTTCCGTTGACGAGTTCTGCTTTTCTCTGTGCTCACATGCATGTTTCTACCGCTCTCTCTATTTTACTGTTCCGCTTTGCCTGCTAGTATGTTGCGCACGCGTCAACTTGGAAGTTTGTGGCCTTTTTGCCACCCATTGTCACGAATGTGAAGTTTTCACGTGACTTGCATGAACCAAGCTGCTGCTATGCGCATGTACCTCCAAGGCGTTCCCACGCCCACGCTTTCCTATCTCCCTCCCCTCCTATTGTTCCCAGTCCCACCGCCACCATCGTCGTCTGCTACTATCCTAATGAATGATGATTCTATGAATGTTTGGCTCTTCTGTGTTGTAGTAGATGACAGTCTCAAAGTTTGTGGTTCTTCTTTCACCATTTTGGTTCCCTCTGGTGGGCTTTGTGGTAGGATTATAAGCTGTGTAGTGGAGGTCACCCCTTCATTACAGGGCGTAGACCACAAAAGGTTCAGGGTTTACAAGCCCCCTTCAAGTCACCCCATTGATACTTCTGACTCGCTCAATGGACTTCAATTGACTGAAGAGCACCTCACGGATCCCCTGCTGCCACCTTACACAGTTAAGAAGATGTTTCAGGAGAAGTTTCAAGAGAACGGCGATGACCGTCGCCTCAGCGTTGATGTCATCATTTGTGTTGATTCTGAGGGGGAAGGTACGCTTTTCCACCCTCTGATTGTTTGTAATACTGGCACTTGACGTATGCCTTCCAGCTGGCATAGGAGGCGCCGCCCTGCACCTGTTGTCTGCAGCGTCAAGGATTCGCTTCCTCACATGCGCCACACTTCGATTGAGGGCCCAGACAGAACTTCAGCTCCTCTCTGATGTCCTGCTTGGCATAAATGGCCTCACCGAAACACCAGTTAGGGAGGCGCCAGACTTTGTCAAGCAACTTGAGGAAGAATTGTGCCTTCAACGCTCCCTTAGTTGCCATGTAAGTCTTATGGCGTGATCAGACTCAGTCCTACTGACCAAGGGTCATTCCAGGGGGCCGCGCTCCCTCTGCTAGGCTCCTTGAAAGCTCTCCTTGGAAAATCTTTTGGCAAATATTTCGCAGACCCGAGCGACAAGCCTGAGATGCGCCCTGTCTCTGACATTGAACTTCTTCACTACGTCAACATCCTCCTCGACCATCAACTCTCAAGCCAAGGCGCGTATAGGGACAAAGTGTGGCTGCACATATACAGTCTCCTAAGGAGGTTTACAGTGCCGTCCCCCCTTCGATGCGATGCACAGCTCCTACTGTAAGCCACCATTCTTGAAGTGACCTGCGGCTCTGATCCCCTCTATAGTGATACTCCGTGGCCCTTCAGCCTGATTGCAGAGGATGTTCAAAATGACGTGCTTTATTGGCATACCCCTCGAAGCGACTTCTCCATGGTTGTCAAGGGCTTTCCGTACCTGCTACTTGGGGTATATTCTGACAAATCCCACAGGGAGGGTGTGCATCTCATGCTCCTGCAAGCCTCCTGTCTCGTTTGCCTGGGCAACACACTACTTGCTGGCGGGTCCTCCACGTTCTTCATAAAGGTCGTCTACATCGACCGTGACTACCACGCTGTACCATGCTGTTGAATACACACTATACCAGAGGGGGCCAAAGCCCTGCGATGATAGCGACAATAAGGTAGCAGCTCTGCCTATTGTCGCATGGAAGGAGTGGCTGATACTCGCTCTAGGTTGAATATTCGCAGAGGCCTTACGACTTTTCTAACAGGCATGACGTGTTCGAACTCGTTTTCTGCCTCTACAACTTCTTCCATTCAATGAGTTCTCTGCACGAAAAACTTTCTCCATGGCTGACTGCTGCGCTACCATCTATTCTCAGTGAGGTGGAATACCTCCCATACCTCACAGGAGGGCATGGTTGTGACAGAAGCAGCTCTTCAGCCCCAACCAGCCTAGTCGCCCAAGGTTCATTGGAGACAGCGGCCACTTTACTAAACCCAAGAGTGCGAGCAGCCGTCCAAAGAGGGGGGGTACACGCTACTCCCAGGAGGCAGCATGCGGCTGAGACCAATAGTGGGTAAAGCCATCATCTCACACGATGTTTCCACGGGTCTGGTCGCCCTCAAACTCCTTGATGGTTCGACAGAAGAGCTCCAAATTCTACAGCGCTTACTTGCGTTCCCATCAGAGGCCAACCATGCCATCAAGCTGCTGGATGTCATTGAACTTAATACAGAACTCAGCAGCCACTGCCACATAATCGTGATGCCGTGGCAAATGACGTTGACTCAATGCTTGGAGGAGAAACACTTTCCCCTCAGGAGGGAGTCACTTCACATTCAGTTCCTAGAGGGCGTTGTGTTTCTACATGAGCATGGGGTTGCTCACCTCGACCTGAAGCCCAGGAACGTCCTCGTCCATGGCAGTTCCGGCTCGCTGTCGCCACACCTGTCAATCATCGACTTTGGCCTTTCGGTCATTGTGGAGAGTGAAGAAACCTTGGTCGAGGGCTACCATGGGACCCCGTCTTGGGCTGCACCGGAAGTCAGAGAGAGCGCGGAGAAATATAGCGCAATCCTCGCCAACTGGTGGTCTTGCGGGAAAGTGCTCAAGTACTTCGCAGACTCCCTTCCAATCGGCAGCGCTTCAGCCTTTGAGCCCATATGCACCAGGCTACTTAGCTCGGTTCCAGGAGAGAGGCCTTCGTTGAGCGCTGTGCTCCAAGTTCTTCATTGCACTCCAGATCCTTACAGAGTGAGAGCAGAAAAGCGTGGCAGTGAAGTGGATGAGGCGACCGCCGCGCGGAAGCAGCATCGCATAGTATGGTAGGTCTTCGAGTGCAATTTTGTCTATAGTGCATTACGTGCTCAGTTACAGATCCATGTGCAAATGCAACCCTCCACTGGTACCGGTATCCCTCGGCGTAGCGTGCAGTGCATAGCGACTCCATACCGAGCTGGCGAGGTCCGGCAAGGCTGCACCTTCTATTTCTACATTACGAGTTTTCTTGGGCTTGTATTGTCACACCACCTAGGATGTACAGATATTATTTGACGATCATGTACTATTGACCGCAATTGAAACATTTTTTTGGTGACCAACTTTCCCAAAAAAACGCAGTCTTGGCGTTCAATGTTCGATGTTCACCAGTCACCGGTCACCCACCACACTACGTGGCTGGTGGAACCGACAGACCAATGCTAATGTTCAGTTGATGTTTCGACTGTCTAGTTGGAGTATCTCTGGCCATCACCCACGTTCCCACTACCACTGTACTACCTCTCATTCTCCCTCCTCCATGATGTCTCTGCTGAACGACTCCCTTCACGAGCAATCTCAACATGCAGTCTGATTGCCTCGGTGGGAGCCATCGTTGCTCTCTCCCGTTCCTCTCCTCGGCCTGGAGTACCCCATCTTCAAGATTTTCCCCTCCACTTTCCTCTTGCAACCTCGACGCACCGTCTGGCCGTTTCAGTGGGTGCTTTCACTGCTCTCTTCTTGTGCCTCGGTGACACTCACCACCTCGCCGTTCGCTCTACCTCTACCCCAAACCATCTGTAAGGGTCTGCCTCTCCTGCGTTGATGCAGTTAAGGAAGTGAGTCATCCTCTAGATTCGGGGCATGCGGTCACCACTCTCAAGAACCACTCTTCCCGACAGCACAGATTTCTGGGCCGGAGGCTTGATCCTTGATTCTTACTCCGCGCCCCCCTCCGCCGTCGTTGTAACTTGACCATTAGGCCGCCACGCTCTTGTGCCATTGTAGAGGTGCTGCGGCAGTGAAATATGTTGCGATACCTTTGGCACTTGCAGGCGCGTCCCAAGCCTGCTGCAAGAGGAAAGTAGGTCAGGGCGGGAGTGGTGAACCGCCGCCCAATCACGGGCCTGTTGCAATGAGTGGATGGTCTGTATCGGTATGTGTTCCACGTATTCTCCTGACGATTCTGGCACTCACAAATGATTTCTCCAGGACTCGAGGCGGCACTCTTGATGGAGCTCACTCGCTTGTTTCAGGATGGTCCCCGTGGTCCCCGACTTTCATAGTCCAGATCACATTCACTTCAATACAGTGTAGACAATGTCTTATCTCGTTCAACGTACTCACTCCTAATTATCCCCAACATGGGCCACCGTTGTTCGTTGTTTTGCAGTTTTATGTCATGCCCACATTTCTGCGCTTCTGTCCGCTTCTGTCCTCGACTCATGAGATCTATTTCTTTTCCTTCAAAGTCCTGGGACCTTCTAGATGGTCGCATATGCTTGGACATGAGGACGACCATGCCTGACTGACATTGTCTTTGATACCGTCAACCGCATGGCTTGCCTGCCAGAGATGACCTTTATTGTCATCAAGAACTGGGAAATGGTGAGTGCATCACTCATTT
>JAKELI010000409.1:0-42014 GCA_021525025.1 Lactarius hengduanensis
CGGGCGCGGTGAATGGGCGCACGGAGACCGCGCCGGCCCTGCTTGGCCTCGTGAGCCCCTTCCCACACGAACGGAGCGGCGTGCCTGTGTGCACCCGCCCTTCCGCGCGAATGGGGAAGGATGGGGCCGGGGATCGCGTGCCCTCGCATGCCCCCTTCCCGCGCGTACGCGGGGCGGCGCGGCGTACCTGCGATGCACACCCCTTCTGCCCAAATGGGGAAGGGTAGGGCCAGGAGTGGCATGCCCTCGCGTGCCCCCCTTCCCGCGCGTACGGGGCGGGCGCGGCCAAGGGGGGAAAGGGAGGTGCCAGGGGTGGCATGCCCGCGTGCACCCCCCCTTCCGCGTGAATGGGGAAGAGAGAGGTCGGGGGGTCGCGCGTGCCCCTCGCGTGCCCCCTTTCCACGCGAACGGGGTGGCACGAAGAGGGAAGGGGTAGGACCGGGGGCGGCGTGCCCTTGTGCGCGCTCCTTCCATGCGAACCCGAATGGGGGCCGAGGAGAGAGGGAGAGGGGGCGGCGGCCTGTCCTTGTGCGCACCTTCTGTGCAAATGGGCAGCGTGGACAAGAGGGAAGGGGCGGGGCTGGGGGCAACATGCCCTCGTGCACCCGCTTTCCGCGTGCTGCGGACAGGGGAAAGAGCGGCGGCGGCGGCATGCCCTCATGCGCCACCCTTCCGCGCAAACGTGGTGGCGCAGACGGGGGAGAAGGGACCCGGGAGGCCGAGGGGGTGGCGGGTGCGTGCCCCTTATCTGCGTGCGAAGGGGGGGGCGGCGGTCAATGCGGGGAAAGGGTGGGTGGGCGACTTACCCTCGTGCACCCCTAGGGGAAAGGGGCGTCGGCCTGCCCTCTTGCGTCCCCTTTTCAACGTGAATGGGGTAGGGGTGGGAGGAGAGGAGAGGAGGGTGTGTCCACACCCAATACGGGGGGAAAGGAGGGAAGGGTTGTTCTAGACCCTGTGGCGGAAGCAACACGTGCCTGCCACGTCAGCGCTTCAGCGTACGTGGCAGGCACATTTTACTTCCGCCACAGGGTCTCGTGTGCACACTCCGGGTGCCACCACCTCCCTCCCTTACCCGTCACCCTCCCATCTCCGCCGCCTTTCCCATTTGCAGTCGAAAAGAGGACGCAAGAAGGACAGGCCGGCGCCCCTCCCCCTCCCCTGCATCGCACGCCGCCCCGTTCGCGCGTAGACAGGGATGCACTAGGGTAAGTCGCCCCCTCCCCGTCTTCCCCTTCCCCCACATTGACCGCTGCCACGTTCGAGCGACAGAAAGGGGGCGCACATGAGTAAGTCCCCTCCTCTTCCCCTCCCGCACTGACAGCCGCCCCTTCGCTTGTAGAAAGGGGGGGCGCACGAGGGCACGCCGCCCCCCTTCCCCTTCCTCTCCCTTACCCCCTGTCCGCGTCACCTTGTTCGCGCGGAAAGGTAGCGCACGAGGGCACGCCGTCCCCTCCCCTTCCCCCATGTGTCCCATTCGCGTGCGGCGCACCGTCACGCCGCCGCCTCTTCTCCCCGTCGCCCCCGGCCCTCCCCTTCCCTCTTGTCCGCGCCGCCCATTTCGCACAGAAGGTGCGCACAAGGACAGGCCGCCGCCCCCTCTCCCTCTCTCCTCAGGCCCCCATTCGGGTTCGCATGGAAGGAGCGCGCACAAGGGCACGCCGCCCCCGGTCCTACCCCTTCCCTCTTCGTGCCACCCCGTTCGCGCGGAAAGGGGGCACGCGAGGGCACGCGCGACCCCCCGGCCTCTCTCTTCCCCATTCAGCGCGGAAGGGGGGGTGCACGCGGGCATGCCGCCCCCGGCACCTCCCTTCCCCCTTGGCCGCGCCGCCCCGTATGCGCGGGAAGGGGGCACGCGAGGGCACGCCACTCCTGGCCCTACCCTTCCCCATTTGGGCGGAAGGGTGTTGCACGCAGGTACGCCGCGCCGCCCCGTACGCGCGGGAAGGGGGCATGCGAGGGCACGCGATCCCTGGCCCCATCCTTCCCCATTCGCGCGGAAGGGCGGGTGCACGCAGGCACGCCGCTCCGTTCGTGTGGGAAGGGGCTCACGAGGCCAAGCAGGGCCGGCGCGGTCTCCAGTGCGCCCGCGTTCACCGCGCCCGCACCACGTTTTCGCGCGCCGTAGTACGACTTAGACAAAACATCGATGTAGCCTAATTAGATAATAAAAAATATTTATTGTTTTGTTAAGTTGTGTAAACATCTTAAAAAAACATATGAGATTTATGTTTGATGACTAAAGACAAAGCATACAATTAAGGAAATAGCTTTTTTCAATAAAAGTATTTTATTTGCGCTTACTAAGAGTAAGGTTTACTGAGCTCGAATGCTGTTCGGGGACGCCCGTTTTGTGAGGCAAGAAAAACAGTGATGTTCTTGGCACCTTCCTTTTTGGGGATGTCACTGGATGCGGAAACACGGTCCCTATGAGTCAACAAGCTGTGACTGTCACGGTCGGATCAGAAGTGGACGCTTACTACGGTTATGACTCTTTAGTAAGTTGTGATAAGTCATGGACAGTTGTATCAGTCAGCATAGTATCACATGTCAGTGCTATGACTCATTACTAGGATAGCAATAGTAGGGTTCGAGCTACTTTAGCTATTCATCTCGGTGATTGGAGAGGAGCTTGAAAGCTACCTCGTCTTTGTATAACTAGTAGCCAGGAAAGACCAAGACCGCCATCTTGGTCTTCTTCAATAGCCATCACACTTCCTCCTCTATTCTGCTCCTGTGCGCCTGTCTCCTGATCCGCTTGACTTTGCTAGAGCAAGCCGCGCAATGACTACGCCTAGTGGACTTAGCCCTAGTGCCTCTGACGATCACATGCACCAAGAGGCCATGTATTCGTATCCCGTGACTGGAACCGATGATTCGCTAAGTCATTTACGCCCATTCGCAGTCCAAGTCGGACTAACGCCAGTGGCGGTGTTACATTAAGACCAAGATCCTTCCACCGTGGCGTTCACAACCCGAGACCGCTGGACCAACTTCAGAACCTACTCCTCTGAACGATGAGGAGACTGCAACATACCGGTACAGTTCCTAGGCACAGCAAGGTGGAGAGAATATAGAGGAGACACCAGATACTTCGTTGACTTTGCATCAGGACCTACCCGATATCGACCAGTTGAGTTCAACTTTGAGAACATCTGCTGGGTAGAGATTACGTGGAACCCAATTGACAACAGGTGGGACCCAGTATGACCAGCGGGAAGGAACTACAACTGCGACATCGACACGAGAGGATTACCTGACTGAGGACAGTGGGGACGCATTGACGGACAACCAGAAGTGGAACCAAGTACATCAGAACCAAGGACCCCCCACACCCTCAGAAACTAGTGGAGAGGAAGACAATCAAACCGAAGCCGACAACGAGGAGTCAGAAGTGGCCGCCATAACACAAACAGCTGAGTTGCTTCAGATAGCGGAACCAGAAGTCATTCACGTACACTCACCCGCCACAATGGCCACAATGACAGCAACAATGGAGGAGACCATCATTAACGACAAGGTGTGACGCATCCAGGAAGAAGCCAACGCAGTCCTCCTCCCCATTGGCCCCGGAACAGGACATCAGATGGACGCAGATGAGGCGGCCATCTTCTGTGCAGTAGGACCTGACCAGCCAGACCCCCCACCAGGACAAGCAGACCCTCTGCCGCCACCAAATGGATCAGGTCACTTCAGCAGCGGACCACCACAAAGAGGACCACCAGAAGGAGGAGGCTTCCATGGGAGGGGATTCCCAGGAGGGGGTTTCCCAGGAGGAGGACCGCCGAGAGGAGGCCCGCCCGGAGCAGGGGGAATACTGCCCGGTGCGGGAGGACCTGCTGAAGAACAGCTGACAGGCGAGAAACCCACAGTATTCACGGAGAACAGAGCTGACTACGAGTCCTTCCTCACACAATGGCACCTCTACTGGGGGCTCAACACAGATGCACCGGTACTGCGAAACGTATACTGAAGATGCCTGATGTTTCTAGGATACGTCAAAGGACCCCTGGTCAGCAACTGGACCTTGGGTTTTCTTGAATGGCTCAACAACAAAGTACAAATCGGACGAGACTGATACAATGAGTTTCTCTGGGATACCTTGACAGCTGGATTCTCAGACCACTTCTCCAACATCCTTGAACAGGAACAAGCTCAAGCCACCCTAGCCAAAGGCTTCAAAATGATCAGAGATGACATTGACACATATGTCACCAACTTTGAGCAGCTAGCATGGAAGGCTGATTATTGACTCAACA
The DNA here is from genome assembly GCA_021525025.1 of Lactarius hengduanensis. Taxonomy (NCBI): domain Eukaryota; kingdom Fungi; phylum Basidiomycota; class Agaricomycetes; order Russulales; family Russulaceae; genus Lactarius; species Lactarius hengduanensis. The sequence goes on from JAKELI010000409.1 coordinate 4,257, forward strand.
ATTGACAAACAATTGATCGATTTATGGCGGGACTACCAGGGAAACTGTTCACCAAAGTATACGAACTTGACAACCCCGACACCTTCAACGAGTGGAAGGCAGCCACGATGCAACGCCAAAAGCAGTACATACACCTCTGTGCTTGACTTAACCTATCCGCCCCACCAAGAGCGCCCCCACCGTGTGCAAACCCGCCTCGCAACCCACTGTCTTACAACACCCCGTGGTACCCACCTCGAAACCCGCCTCCACGATATGATCCAAACACCATGGACACCTCCGCGGATAGATCCCGCGCACGACTGGCTAATGCCAAAGAAGTCCTCAGCAGAGGGGCCCAACCAAATCGAGCCCTGTTCCCACCCAGGGGAGGACCAGGACAGCCCAGAGGAGGCGGGCAGAGGCGAGACATGAGGGAAGTCATCTGTTACAATTGTAACAATCCTGGCCACTTCTCACGCGACTGCACCTGACCAAGGAAACAGAGGCAACAATGGAGTCGCCCCACTAGCAACAGCCGCAGTATGGAGACGGACCACTACAGTCACGAGCCCTCGACCACACGAGCGGCGAACACGGTCACCACACCCCAAGATGCAGCGCGGAACTGGCTGGATGGAGTAAGAGGAGCCACAGACGAAGTGAAGGACCTAATCTTCAAAGACCTGTGGGATCAGGAGGGTTTTTAGGACGCCTAAACCCATTGGCCTGGGTGAGGGCAATTAATTGTAACTCTGTAATCATGACTCGCTTCCGTTCGCTTCGAATTCCAGTCTCAATTCGCACCAGTTACTCAATGGCCGACATAAAAGGGCTCGTCGACTTGGGAGCCACTGATAACTTCATAAGACCCGTGTTTGCAAAGTGTATGGGCCTAGGACTACAAACACTAGATCATCCCAAAAAGATATGGAATATATAGTGCTTTGAGGGTCCTAACGCAACATTGACCGGTCCACATGCTGACCAGTTAATGACCAGTTTCAACTGGACAATGGTCAGTCACGACCGATCATTTGTGTGTGGCCTACCTGGCCGCATTTTTTTTCATACTCGTAGCCAAAATATATTTGTGTTTATTATACTTACAGTGTCTAATCTACTACTTGTAAGCTAAGTGGGTGGGGCGCCGCATCGGTGTCGTAGCGTCACGGCGCTGTGTTGGTGTCGTGGGGGCGCGGCGCGGCGTTGGTGTCGTGACGTCGCCGCACCGGATCGGTGTCGTGGGGGCACGGCGCCGCGTCGTTGTCAGAGTCCCGGCGTGGCGTCGGTGTCGTGAGCGCCTGGCATGGCTTCAGTGTCGTGGCGTCGCCGCGCCGCATCGGTGTCGTGGAAACCTGGCACGACGTTGGTGTCATGGGGGCACGATGTCGATGTCGTGGGGGCATGGCGCCGTGTCGTTGTCAGAGTCGCGGCGTGGCGTTGGTGTCGTGAGCGCCTGGCACGATGTCGGTGTCGTGAGCGCCTAGCACCGCGTCGGTGTCGTGGGGGCACCGCGCGGCATCGACCACGTCGTGGGGGCACGGTGCGGCGTCGGTGTCGTGTTGTGGCACCCAGCGAGGATGTGTTTGAAACCTAAAAAGAAGAAACAAAACATTGTGGTTAGTTACAAGTCAGCTAAAGAGATAAACAAAAAATACTTAGCTTTTCCTGGGCCAAAGCAACGCAGGTGACGATGCGCAATGGCGGTTGTTGACACGTTGCTGCACTAGTTGGAGTCCGATCCGGCAACCTGCATGCTCGGCGAAACCTGTGAACGCATGACACCGGTCAATTCTGTACCCGACCCGTACTATTGTTAGTCTAGCGTTGCAACACTTTTATAGATACACGCATAACTCTACATCAACACATCCGATAATAATGATTATTTTACCAATGGAAAGCCCACCCTCTCTGCTACAAAATGGTGCCCTTGATCATACAAATATGTAGTAGTTAAAGCCCTCTAGAGAGGGTCTTTTGAGGGGTTATTTTCGGACAAGGTGTTGCAATAGCTGTAATGATTAGTCATAGCGGAGATTGGTGTTGCATCTCTTTGGTTGGTTTTTTTTTGGTTGTTGCATCACTAGACTAAGAACAGTACCCAGACCCCTGGGCCATACCTGGGCAGGTTTGGAAACCCCTGCCAGACACTAGTCATTGACTCATTGAACCCAAAATTCTGAAAAGTGGACTGAAGTCCAGTCTTTAACTGGTTTAGACCAGTTTTTTCCAGTCATAAGACTGATTGAAAAGGAGACAGACTGTGACTGATGACTTCTGAAAATTGAAAAACTGTGACTGCAGTCCAGTCATCATCAGTTAAAGTCCAGTCAGGTCTTCAGTTTTTTTCCAGTCTATAGGACTGGACCTTAAAGCACTAGGAATATTAGACAACACCGAGAATAAAGCTGGGTCTATCACCCACTTCATTGACTTGGACGTAGAGACCAAAGGGATTAACAGGGTCATGTGATTCCTTGTCACCGACATAGGAGACGAAGATCTAGTCCTCAGATACCCCTGGCTTGCCGCCTACGAACCTACCATTAGCTGGAAACACACTACAACTCACGAAGACGCACTCCCAATCGTCATCCAATCCACCAATCCTACCAAACAACAGACTGTCCTGGCGTCTGCCCTCACACAGAGCGAGCAAGAGGATGCCATATTAGAACTAGAGGAGCCGTGCCAACTACATACTACAGCCACCGACCTCGCCACTGAAGCTAAGCAACACACCGTAGCGGTGGAAATCCCCGCGCCATACCAATGCTTCGCCAAAATCTTCAACGAAGAAGCATCACACCGATTCCCACCAACAAGGTCCTGGGGCCATGCCATCGACTTCAAACCTGGTACACCAGTAAGCATTGACTGTAAGGTCTATCCCATGATGCAGGAAGAAGACAGCCAACTCAGACAATGGCTCAACGAGCAACTCGCACTGGGATACATTTGACCATCAAAATCACCCTATGCCTCCTCCTTCTTCTTTATCAAGAAGAAGGACGGGAAACTTCGCCCAGTCCAGGACTATCGAAAAATCAACGCCTGCACCATACAAAACCAATATCCCCTTCCACTCATGGCCAAACTCATCAACAACCTAGGCAATGGTCATATCTACACCAAACTCAATGTTCACTGGGGGTACAACAACATATGGGTCAAAGAAGGCAATGAACCAATATGTAACGCCGCCACTGGCGTAAGTCCAACTTGGACCGTGAAAGGGCGTTCTAACGACTTAGTGAATTCTTGGACTCGGAAGTCACGTGACACGAATACACAGCCTCGGAGTGCACGTGATCGTAAGGGGCACTAGGGCTAACTCCACTAGGCGTAGACGAAGGGCGACTTGCTCTATCAGAGACAAGCGCACGAGGTAGCAGACAAGCAAGAGAGGAACGAGAGCCGGATGCGTAATGGCTATTGAAGAAGACCAGAATGGAGACTTCTGGTCTTTGCGTTGTACTACTTATACATGTGACGAGGAGCTTTAAAGCTCCTCCTGAACCGAGACAACTAGTAGCGTAAGTAGCTCAAACCCTACTACAGCTACTACTAGGAACGAGTCATAGTACCACTACAAACATGTGATACTACGGCTGACTGAGACTGAGTCCATGACTAATTACTACTTACTAAGGGAGTCATCACCATATAGTAAGCGTCCACAAGCCGATCCGTGACATCACCCCCTTTTCAGCTGCGACAACCGCGTCACTGAGTGGGTCCGAGTCCTCCCATCCATCCCTCCTGCACTTCCGTGATCCTGTCCCACGCGTTCACCATCTCCAACCTGAACTTACTCCGGCTGACCTCCCCTTGTACCCCACCGAGCGCCTGCGACAAGGCGTGGAGCCTCTGCTCCATCCTCTCGGCCTCGCGCTTGTAGGCGCGGTAGCGGTGCAGCTCGGCTTTCAGACTTACGTCTTTCAGCTCATTGACGGCGCAGTCCACTCAGTGCTGGTTGCTGTGCCCGCCGACGAAGGTGTGCATATCTTCGGGGAGGTAATGGGGCTTGCCGACCTCACGTACCTGCGGCTCGGCGTACAGCGGCTTGGAGAACACCTTCTCGCTGTCGTCCACCAGGGCGAGGACGAGGGGGTCCGGGTTCATGACGACCTGGACGTACGCGGCCTGGGCGGTGCAGCTGGCGGCGTCGGTGATGGGGTAGTGGACAAAGTCCGCCCCGCGGTTGTGTTTGTAGCCATATGGGGCGTGGCGTGAGCTGCCGCCGAGGTAGCGGAGGCGTGCGGCCGGGTATGGTGCTGCGTCGTTGTCGATGGTGACACTGCCGCGGTAGAGCGGGCGTCCGGTGGTGTCGCAGGTGTACGGGGTTTCGAGTATGTTGTCAGAGTCGGTCGCGGTGATGATGTAGGGGTGCTCAGCTGGGTAGTAGTCCCTCAGGACTCCTTCGACTTGATCGTAAACTGCCCCCTCAGCGTCTCGGTGAACCACCGGCGTCGCCAGAGGAGCCTCGTTCTCCTTATTGCTGCTGCTCGTAACTGTGATTGCGCCCACTGATGCGCCTCGGGTTGCCAGTCCCTGCCTGTCATCCACTCCTCCCATCGCTTCGTCGCCACTGTCTTCTTCCCCTTTGATCCTGTACTCGACTCGTATTGGGAGAGGTCGAAGTGGCGGACTTTCACCGACTTGGAGAGCTGCACGAAGCCGACGCACTTCGGCTTCCGTGTAGGGCGTGACGTTGAGGCGCTGCCCGGCGGCGTCGCAGAGCCAGTAGGTCGAAGGCTCCACAGGGTTGTCGACGTCGTCGATGCACTGGATGTTTGAGAGGGCTGCGCGGAGCTCTTCGTGGGTGAGGTTGTCGAGCCCGTAGGTAGAGATAGAGGAGGCAGTGGTGGCAGAGGGAAGAGACATTGTTGAGTAAGAGGGAAGGGAGCCAGTGTGAGGAGATGGGGGAGACTCAGTGTCGTCGTCTCTGCTTATAACCCGTTCAACTCGACTGTCTTCGAACTCCGCTATGGCTTTGTCAGCAAATATGTCCTCCTTGTTGACCCACTGGTTGTCCGGGTCGGAGTACCCTTTCCATTTTACGAGGTACTGGAGTTTCTTGCTTCTGCCGAACCGCCGAGAGTCTAGAATTCGTTCGATTTCGTATTCTTCTTCCCCATCCACTAGATCCAGGGGCGGATGTGTGAAGTTTTTCCCATGCATCGGCGTCTCACGATAAGGCGTGAGTAGATCGATGTGAAACACGGGGTGAATACTCCACTGCGTGGGAAGCGCCAGTTTGTAATTGACGGGCGACAGCACCTGAGTCACACGGAAGAGTCCATGTCGGCGCGCGGCGAGTTTGGCGGTAGGTTGATTGGTGCGGAGATGCCGCCCTTCCAGCCAGACTTGGTCTCCTTCTTGGTACCGTGGCGTGGTTCGGTGTTTGATCCAGAGCGTCTGGGCCTTTTTGATCAATTCTTGGGTGTTCCTCCGTGCTTCTCGGAATTGCTGCAGTTGCGTGAGTACCTGGGGAATAGGGGATGGCTTATCGACCCAATCAGCGCGTGGATCGTAACCCATCATGAGTGCAAACGGGGATGTTTTGGTTGCCTCGTGCGGCCAACTGTTATGCGCGAATTCAGCCATTGGGAGGAATTGCGCCCAGTTATCTTGCCACTCATTCGTCCAGAACCTGAGATATTGCTCGAGCCATTGATTGGTCCACTCGGACTGCCCGTCCGTACGCGGGTGATAAGCGGTCGAGATGTTCTGATGGATCCCCAGAATGCGGCACAGCTCTTGGGTGAATTTGGATGCGAATCTAGGGTCGCGGTTGCTGATGATCTTGGTGGGTAATCCAAATCATTTGAATGCGTGGGCGATGTACAAGGCCGCGGTTCCTTCTGCCGTGATCTCCTCGATGCAGGGGATGAATATAGACGCCTTGGTGCAGTCGTGATCTGTTATGGTGAGGATGGAGTCATAACCCTGGGAGATTGGTAATTTAGTGATGAAGTCGAGGGCTATGACCTCGAATGGCTTAGTGTCGGGGATTGGTGTGATAGGCACCAGAGGAGCTTTCGTGGGGCGGTTGTTGACTTTATGACGCTGGCATTCCGCACAGCCTTGGACGTAGTCGGTCACGTGCTTCAGCATGTGAGGCCACCAATAATGTCGTTCAATGATGCGCGCCGTTCGTTTGATGCCCGGGTGTCCGTACACGGGAGGGTCGTGGTGATTTCGGACTATGATGCGGATGTCGTCTGGTTCGCCAGTGATGACCCTGGCCCCTTGTCGATACCAGACACCGTTGATCTTCTTGAGTTTATGAGCATCCACCCATGGTCTGATTCGGTCTTTGTCCTGTTGGTGGTTCTCTGCGGTCTGAGTGACCATCTGTCGTGCTCGAATTCGTCGTGTGGCGAAGACTCTCCCAGGGAGAACTACTACTCCTTCGTTGTCTCAATCCCCTTGGTCGTAGTCGGGTCTTCTGGAGAGTGCGTCCGCTCTTCTGTTATTCACTCCCTTTATGTGGTGAATCTCGAAGTCGTACTCCATTAGTTCGAGTACTTCCCTTGCAACTCGACGACTTATCTTCTGGGGTGATTTCCAGTGCGTGAGGTTGAGGTGGTCGGAGAAGATTTGATTTTGTGGGGGGAGCCTGCCAGGTAGGGTCGCCAATGTCGCAGGGCTTTTACAATGGCTAGCAGTTCGAGGTCGTATATGTCGTAGTTGCGTTCGGCTTCATTGAGTGTGGCCGAGTAGTATCCTATCGGATGCCTTTTGCCGTCAGTTTTCTTTTGCAGTAGTACGGCGCCCACCGCGTATCCCGATGCGTCGACTTCCAACTCGAATTGGTCAGTGAGTGTGGGGTGCGCTAGCACAGGTTCGGAGGTTACGAGGTCTTTGAGCGTTTGGAAGGCTTTCTCTTCGTCGACTCCCCAAGACCAGTCCGTGTCTTTGCGGGTAAGCCGGTTCAATGCTTGGGCGTGTGTTGCGAAGCCGCGGATGAAGAGGCGGTAAAAATTGCAGAACCCGAGGAAGGATCGTACGTCGCGTACCTTCGTGGGGCGTGGCCAGTCGCGTATGCCTGAAAATTTTACCGGGTCCATGTGAGTCACCCCCTTTTCAAGGATGACCCCCAGGTAATCCATCTGTGGTTGGTGGAAAAGGCATTTCTCCGGTTTGAAGTACAGGTCGTGGTCTAGTGCAATCTGGAGGATGTCGCTCACCGCGTCAATGTGGGCTTGCATACCCGCGTTTTCGTGGGTAGCGATGCTGATATCGTCCATGTAAACTCGGATGATGGTGCCCCTTTGTTCGTGTTTGAGGATGATGGGTGCGCAAATGGTGTCCATCATCGCCTGGAAGGTCGCCGGTGAGTTGGTTAGTCCGAAGTACATTACCAATGGTTCGTAGAGCCCATATCGCGTTTTGAATGCAGCTTTCGGCTCGTCCCCCTCTTTGACTCATATGTTGTTGTAGCCCCAGCGAACGTCGAGTTTGGTGTAAATGTGACCGTTGCCCAGATCGTTGATGAGTTCGGCCATAAGTGGCAGGGGGTATTGGTTGCGGATGGTACATGCGTTGGTCTTCCGATAGTCTTGGACAGGGTTGTCACGATCTCGTGCCATTTCTGACCCAGACTATTTACTTACTGCTTCCTGACTCGTTCTCCCCTGCTTGCGCTGACACTGACTGATACCAACTTGCTGTGGCCCAAACATGTTGCCCTTGACCCTTTGTACCCTGTGCCCCATTGCTCTGGCACTTTCTGGAATGTTCTTGTAGTTTCCTACTGTACCCCTTTGCCCTGATGTGTTGTCACCCCTGTACCCTGATGTGCTGGCTCTACTGCCAGCAGTAGTACGCGCTGGCATATAGCTTATGTAAACCCTTGCCTCTTAGTATAAAGACTGCTGTAGTTTACTCTGTATTCTCCATTCTAGTCTTTGAAGAATTCCAGCCTCCTACTCTCCTCCTGTGCTCCAGGAAAGCTAGTCTCCTCTGCTACTGAGTCAAAGTAGCCCTGCACTCTCTGGAGTCCCCTGTAAGGCCTGGAAAGGCATAGGGTACAGAGCCGAACCCCTGGAACCTCACGCTGAGTCAGCGACTCGAGCGTTCACATTGACTCCTAGTGGCCTTTGGCCTGAACGACCCGGCTGGGTCGTAACACAAGACTAGAATCTACACCCTGACCTCTTGCGGAACGTACGGCGCAAGAGCCCCCAAGCCCTGAACAAGTCGAGCAACGCACCGCTCCCTGGACCCGACGTCTCCTCTTGGACGCTCAAGAAAACCCGCTTAGTCAGCCGTAAGAAGACCGACGCCCACCGGTGCGAGAACGCGGAGACGCAGAACCTGTGCGAGAACAGGCATCTCTAACGCTTGGAGAGGAACGCGAAGCGGCAAGACCCAGGACACAGACCCGGTACGATACCGGTACCCCAGATAACTAACAGAACTCACGGCCCCGCGAACGTACGGGCGGACGACCCGAGAGCAGAGACCAGACCAGACCCGTCGGTATAGAGCCCGACCTCACAGAACCTAGACCCCAGACGACGATAGCGCAACGGACTGCGCTCGTACAGACTCAGCCATGCCCACCGGAAGAGCGCTCATGATGACGCTGACCGGCCCAACCCCTGCGCCCTTCACAGGCGACCGCACAACAGCCCAACAGTTCCTCGACGAGTTTAACCAACTCGTCCGGGCGAACCTCCGCCACCTCCTCGTATCCAGACCCGAGCTGCAAGTCGAACTCGCGCTCCAGTACGTAGCCAAGACACCGACGACCGCCGCATGGAGACGCAGTGCCCGCAGCCAGAGTCGCGACTCTGGGCTGACGGACGAGACGGTATGGGACAATTTTTATGATTCATTCTGTACTGCTTGGACAGACGACCCCAAACCGCTGCCTGCCACCACGTCGCCACCGCCGCACCCTGTACTAGGGGGCGATGGGGCGATCCAACTCACAAGCACAGACCTCGACGAGCGGGCTTTATCCGCCCCTCGTACCGAGCTGACCCAGACCCCGCCGCGACCGCCGCGTAGCCCGCGCCGCGTGTCACCCACAGCCTCGCTCCTCTACTCGGTGAAACCAGTTGACGAGCCTCCGCGACTTTTGTACGCGCCGATCCACCCTGCCCCCGTCTCGTTGGTCTCCGCCTCCGCGGCGTCAGAGGGCCCCCAGATCAACGCTGACGGCGATGCCGCCGACAGCGACAACAAGAACGGCTCGTACGAGGGGAGTATGCCCCTTTTACCGCCTCCCGCGCTCGCCGCGTTGCCCATGGCACCCGCATCAGTTGTCGAGGACGACAACAACCTTGAGAGGGGAGTAAAAACCCTCGGCACCTCAGTTTTGTCTCCAGATTTTACCTATCCGTACCCGATCTCCCCCGCGTTGCCCCCGCAGACCCCCGTATATAACAGCTATGACTCGCCATGTCGTGTGCTGTTCGCGCCGAACCCGCGGAAACGGCCCCGCAAACCTGGCGACGCCACCGACCGACGCGTTCGGTATCGCCCCAGCCCACCGCCTGGTTCAAAACTCCTGAAAAACGTGCGTCGCATAGTCGCGACGAAGCACCGCAACCAGCACGTCTGGCACCGGCCATGTAACAGCGACCCGGACACCATACGCGAAAGCCGAGTACGGCACGCCCTCACAGATGAGGAGCAACGTCGGTACCGCACGGAGGGACGCGCAGCTGACCACGCTCCCTCGTACAACAGCCCGACACTGACAGAACGCCCCGCCACAGTAGCACGGCCGCGATCGCCGCGCTACGCCGACATCTTCCCCCGCCACGCGTTCGAGATGCCGCGCGACCCAGACGAAGTCGCGCCGGCTGTCCGGCAAAGCCAAAACCACGTCGCAGCAGCAGCCCCCAGTACCACAGACCCAGCACCGCGGCCCACCAGTAGGCTTCGCGCTACCGCGCCAGCCTTCACGCCGCGTCTACCACACACGCCCGCCATCAGTCACCGCTTCATACGCGCCGCCACGCGTATCCGCGACGGACACGCCTACGCCGCACCACCAGCAATGACGCGAAGCCGCGGCGAAAGCACGCACATCCGCCTGCAACGCCACTCCCGCGATCAGCCCACGCAGACCCACGGCAGCCGGCTTGCCTTACAGCAGCCCGCCTCGTACCTCGTACGCGCACCCACACACGTCCCGCAAAAATGTTATCGGAACAGAAGCCACGCGGCCGTCACAGCAGACTCAGCAACCACGAGGAGACGCAGCGGACCCGAACCGACCCAGCACAGCCGCCGCCAGCCGCATCCACGCATGGCTCGCGCAGGTAGTATACGAGCCCCTGCTGACACCCTACTCACGTACCGCTCCCACACACCGCAACCCCGTAGCAGACGAACGCGCAGACTACACGCATCGTGATTATGAATACGATGACTACCGCGACTCTCGCCGCGAACACTAAAGAAAATCATTCGAGGACGAATGAACCAAGAGGGGATCTTATGTCACGATCTCGTGCCATTTCTGACCCAGACTATTTACTTACTGCTTCCTGACTCGTTCTCCCCTGCTTGCGCTGACACTGACTGATACCAACTTGCTGTGGCCCAAACATGTTGCCCTTGACCCTTTGTACCCTGTGCCCCATTGCTCTGGCACTTTCTGGAATGTTCTTGTAGTTTCCTACTGTACCCCTTTGCCCTGATGTGTTGTCACCCCTGTACCCTGATGTGCTGGCTCTACTGCCAGCAGTAGTACGCGCTGGCATATAGCTTATGTAAACCCTTGCCTCTTAGTATAAAGACTGCTGTAGTTTACTCTGTATTAGGGCTGAACACGAGTGCAGGTAACTCATGGGTGGCTATGGGTTTACTCGTGGGAATACTCATGAAGGGTCACACTCATGAGTCACAGTACTTCTGGTCAAGGGTTTTCCAAGGGTGCAGGTATAGATTTTGACATAAATTATGAGTACTTGTACAAGTACTTGTGACAGGTCCTACAAGTACTTGTGAAAGTCTGAGGGTTACTGACATATTGGTTGATTATATTATGATTTCTGTTACTTTTCTGCTTCATACTCACAAGTACCCCCAAGTCAAGCCCCAAGTACTTGCAGGTACTTACAAGTACTTATGGGTCTGTGAGTACTCATGAGTATACTCATGGGTATTTGATACTCATGAGTCAATACTCATAAGGGTCCAGGTATCACTTTAATGATGCAAAATACTCATGAGCAAGGGTGCAGGTCACTCAAGGGTGCACTCGTGTTCAGCCCTACTCTGTATTCTCCATTCTAGTCTTTGAAGAATTCCAGCCTCCTACTCTCCTCCTGTGCTCCAGGAAAGCTAGTCTCCTCTGCTACTGAGTCAAAGTAGCCCTGCACTCTCTGGAGTCCCCTGTAAGGCCTGGAAAGGCATAGGGTACAGAGCCAAACCCCTGGAACCTCACGCTGAGTCAGCGACTCGAGCGTTCACATTGACTCCTAGTGGCCTTTGGCCTGAACGACCCGGCTGGGTCGTAACAAGGGTGAAGTTTGCCGTCTTTCTTCTTAATGAAGAAGAAGGATGAGGCATAAGGTGACTTCGACGGACGGATGTAACCCATTTTTAGTTGTTCCTCAAGCCACTTCTTGAGTTGGCCGTCTTCCTCTTGTGACATGGGGTATACTTTACAGTCAATGCTGGCGGGTGTGCCCGGTTTGAAGTCAATTGCGTGGTCCCATGGTCTTGATGGCGGAAATCGGTGTGACGCTTCTTCGTTGAAGATCTTGGCGAAGCGTTGGTAGGGAGCGGGAATTTCGGCCACTCCTTTGTCTTGTCGAGCAGTGATGGCCAGTTCGGTGGCCGTGGTTCGTATCTGGCATGCTTCCTCTAGTTCCAGCACTGCTTCTTCGGCCTCTTCCTGGGTTATGGCGGTTGCCAGCACAGTTTGTCGTTCAGAGGGGTGAGTGGAGCGAAGGACTATTGGTAGGGCTTCCTCATGGATTGTGGCATGCTTCCAACTGATCGTGGGTTCATAGGCAGCTAGCCAGGGGTATCCGAGTACTAAGTCTTCGTCGCCAATGTCGGTGACGAGAAACCTCATGATCCTGTTAACCCCTTTGGTTTCTACGTCGAGGTCAATGAAGTGAGTGATCGACCCAGCTTTATTCTCTGTGTTGTCGATGTTCCATATTTTCTTTGGGCGATCTAGGAGTTGTAGTCCCAACCCCATGTGTTTCGCAAACGCAGGTCTTATGAAGTTGTCGGTGGCTCCTGAGTCTACGAGCCCTTTTATGTCGGCCATGGAGTAACTTGTACGAATTGAGACTGGAATTCGAAGCGAACGGAAGCGAGTCATGATTACAGAGTTACAATTAATTGCCCTCACCCAGGCCAATGGGTTTAGGCGTCCTGAAAACCCTCCTGATTCCATAAATCTTGGAATATGAGGTCTTTTACTTCGTCCGTGGCTCCCCTTACTTCGTCGAGCCATTTTTTGGCCGTGTCTTGCGGGGAAGTGTTTGCCGCGCGGATTTTTGGTGGTTCCTGACTATTGTAGTCCGTTTCCGCACCACGACTTTGACTCGCCGGGGCCCTATACTGCTGTGTCTGCTTCCTTGGGGGCGTGCAGTCTTGTAAGAAGTGACCCGGGTGGTTGCAGTTATAGCAGATGACTTCCCTCATATCGCGCCTTTGCCCTCCTCCTCGTCCTCCTCTTCCTCCTCGTTGGTTTTGGTACTGCCTGGTGTCCCTTCCGAGGACTTCTTCGGCATTGGCCAGTCTTGCTCGGGAGCGGTCGGCCGAGGTATCCATGGCATTTGGGTCGTACCTTGGAGGCGGGTTATGCGGAGGGTTCCATGGAGCGCCATAGTTTCGGGGAACGTTAGGGCGAGTGGAAGGCGTGGGTTTGGACAAGTGCAGCCTGGCCCGGAGATGGATATATTGCTTTTGACGCTTCAATGTGGCGTCCTTCCATTCGTTGAACATATCTGGGGCATCCAGCTCGTAGACCTTGGTGAATAACTAAGGTGTGACACGGGTATGGGTAACACCGCGGGTTTTTGGTCACGGGTATGTACGGGTATGGGTACGGGTACGGGTTTTTATACCCGCGGGAAACCCGTACCCGTAGCCATGGGTATACGGGTATCCTTACATAAGCATTACATAAACATTTTGGGTATTTTTTGGGTATTGTTTCGGATTTTTCTGGATGTTTACATGATTTTTATCAATTATACTCGGATTTTGATGTTATCCAAGGCCATAATGGATTCAGATAAGGAATAAACAGTCAATGTAATGATTATTAACATTTTTCAAACTAACTTTCACCCAAATATATTGATTTTACATTGATTTTATACAAAAACCCATATACCCTTAGGGGTTTTTCCATACCCCTGGAAACCCGTGGAAACCCGTGGAAACCCGTGTATGTTTTCATACCCCTACCCGTACAGGTACGGTGTTCACGGGTACGGGTACGGGTATGGCAAAAAAAACCTGGGGGTTACCCCTGTCACACCCTATGAATAACGCGGGTGGAAGTCCCACGGTGAATCGATCGATCGTTTGTTGGTCGTTGAGACGATAGTGAGCCTTTCGTGCCAGCTGTTCGAAGTTGGTGACGTACGTGTCAACATCGTCTCCGATCATTTTGAAACCTTTGGCCAAGGCTGCTTGAGCTTGTTCCTGTTCCAGGACATTGGAGAAGCAATCTGAGAAACCCGCGGTGAGGGTATCCCAGAGATACTCGTCATACTGGTCTCTTCCCGTTCGCACTTCGTTGTTGAGCCAGGTAAGGAAGCCGAGGGTCCAGTTGCTAACCGCGGGTCCCTTCACGTATCCTAGGAACATGAGACACCTGCGATATACATTTCGCAGGACGGGGGCATCCCCGTTGAGTGCCCAGTAAAGGTGCCATTGCGTGAGGAACGCTTCGTAGTTAAGGTGTGACACGGGTACGGGTAACACCGTGGGTTTTTGGTCACGGGTATGTATGGGTACGGGTTTTTATACCCGCGGGAAACCCGTACCCGTAGCCACGGGTATACGGGTATGGTTACATAAGCAGTACATAAGCATTTTGGGTATTTTTTGGGTATTTTTCCGGATTTTTCTGGATGTTTACATGATTTTTATCAATTATACTCGGATTTTGATGTTATCCAAGGCCATAATGGCTTCAGATAAGGAATAAATAGTCAATGTAATGATTATTAACATTTTTCAAAATAACTTTCACCCAAATATATTGATTTTATATTGATTTTATACAAAAACCCGTATACCCTTAGGGGTTTTTCCATACCCCTGGAAACCCGTGGAAACCCGTGTATGTTTTCATACCCCTACCCGTACGGGTACGGTGTTCACGGGTACGGGTACGGGTACGGCAAAAAAAACCCGGGGGTTACCCCTGTCACACCCTATTTGTAGTCAGTGCGATCCCCTGTGAATACAGTGGGTTTTTCACCCGTCAGTTTGTCTTCCCCGGGTTGTATTCCTGCACCGCCGCTGCCACCGCCACCGCCTCCACCGGGCGGTCCTGGGAAACCTCCTCCTGGTGGTCCTGGGAAACCTCCTCCTGGCGGTCCTGGGAAACCTCCTCCTGGCGGTCCTGGGAAACCTCCTCCTGGCGGTCCTCCTCTTGGTGGTCCTCCTCCAAAGTTTCCTCCGGGCCTTCGTGGCGGAGGGGGACTTCCTCGTCCCGGGGGAGGGTCTGGGTGGTCAGGTCCTACTGCTCAGAATATTGCGGCTTCGTCGGCGTCCATCCGATGCCCCATACTTGGATGGATGGGTTGGAGGATTGCATTAGCTTCCTCTCGAATACATCGTACTTCTTCATTAATGAAGGTTTCTTCCTGCGTGATAGTTGCCATTGCAACGGTGGCTGGAGATCGTATGTGGATGACTTCCAGCTCGGTTATGTGTAGAGACTCAGCTGTTTGAGCTATGGCCGCTACTTCTGATTCTTCGTCGTCTGCTTCGGTTTGATCGTCTTCCCCGCTTGTTTCGGAGGGTGCGGGTGTGCATGGTTCTGAGGTGCTTGGTTCTTCCTCTGGTCGTCCGTCGATGTGCCCCCACTGTTCTCGGTTGGGCAATCCTCTCATATCGATATCACAGTTGAAGTTTCTTCCTGCTGGTCGTACTGCGTCCCACCTGTTGTCGATCGGGTTCCACGTAATTTCTACCCAACAGACGTTTTCAAAGTTAAACTCAACTGGTCGGTATCGGGTGGGTCCCGACGCGAAGTCGACAAAGTATCCGGTGTCTCCTCGATACTCTCTCCACCTTGCTGCGCCCAGAAATAGTACTGGTACGTTGCGATCTCCTCTTCGTTCCGAGGAGTACGTTCGAAAGTTGGTCCAATGATCTCGAGTCGTGAACACCACGATGGAAGGATTCTGGTCTTAATGTAACACCGCCACTGGCGTAAGTCCGACTTGGACCGTGAAAGGGCGTTCTAACGACTTAGTGAATTCTCAGACTCGGAAGTCACGTGACACGAATACACAGCCTCGGAGTGCACGTGATCGTAAGGGGCACTAGGGCTAACTCCACTAGGCGTAGACGAAGGGCGACTTGCTCTATCAGAGACAAGCGCACGAGGTAGCAGACAAGCAAGAGAGGAACGAGAGCCGGATGCGTAATGGCTATTGAAGAAGACCAGAATGGAGACTTCTGGTCTTTGCGTTGTACTACTTATACATGTGACGAGGAGCTTTAAAGCTCCTCCTGAACCGAGACAACTAGTAGCGTAAGTAGCTCAAACCCTACTACAGCTACTACTAGGAACGAGTCATAGTACCACTACAAACATGTGATACTACGGCTGACTGAGACTGAGTCCATGACTAATTACTACTTACTAAGGGAGTCATCACCGTATAGTAAGCGTCCACAAGCCGATCTGTGACACAATAGCTGCATTCAAGACACACTATGGACTTTACGAACCACTTGTCATGTACTTTGGACTGACTAACTCACCGGCCACCTTCCAGGCCATGATGGACGAGATATGTGCCCCCATGATCGCCAAGCACAAACGACTCAGTACAATCATCCAAGTCTACATGGACAACATTGGCATCGCTACCCATGAAACTGCAGGGATGCAGGCACACGTCGCTGCTGTCTGCGACATATTGCAGGTCGTGTTGGATCACGACCTCTACTTCAAGCCGGAGAAATGCCTCTTCCATCAACCGCAGATGGATTACCTGGGGGTCATCCTTGAAAAGGGGGTGACGCGCATGGATCCGGTAAAATTTTTGGGCATACGCGACTGGCCCCGCCCCACGAAGGTACGTGATGTACGCTCCTTCCTCGGCTTCTGTAATTTTTACTGCCTCTTCATCTGCAGCTTTGCAACACATGCCTGAGCACTGAACAAGCTCACATGGAAGGATGCAGACTGGACCTGGGGCAAGGATGAAGAGACCGCCTTTCAAAAGCTCAAGGACCTCGTAACATCGGAACCAGTACTGGCACACCCCACTCTCACAGACCAGTTCGAGTAGTGCTTGTCCAGTCCAATAGACTGAAAAAAGGGACAACTTCCTTTTCCGGTAACCACCACCTACTGCGCCACAACGCCGTGACACAGAGGTAGAGGCTCACTAGAATAGCTACACAATAGTTCAGGAATCCATACCCATCTCCTCCCCACATTTGTTAAACTAGACCTAAAAAGAGCAACTCCTAAAAGGAGAAGTTCAACAAAAGACAACGGACGATATGGCCTCCAAAGGCCTATCACCTCCGAGCGTCCCAGGGCGTAACACACCCACACATCCCATGGCCACCAGGGCCAGCTCAAAGACAGATACCCAACAGTACCTCTACACCCTCGCAGAGCACCAAAACAGGGCAGAAAAATACAAACCTCAGCGAAGCCAGAATTCATCTAGCAAGCGAGAATTGCCTTAGCGATGAGACCCCCATATCTCATCTCGCCCTGGTGCAAACACTCATTCTTATTATTAAGAAATACAGTAAATCCTCCCCACCAGCGCTCATCAAAACATTACAGGCATATGGGCTGCTGCTGCAGGAATCAAAGGAAACGGCAGTTCCCGCAACCCCCAGCACTGGATACGATCACAGCGAAAATAGGAGAGGTTATCACGTGCTCGATACAGAAGGGCATTTCGGAGCTAAGTGCTTCGATTAAGAATACCCTCGCTGAACAAAATACACTGCAGGACACGGCCGTAGCCCTAGACAGCTGCGGCCATCACTGCTAAACAAAACAGCGTCGGATATGACAAACACCTATAAGGAAGCGCTACTAAGCACTAACACACGCTCCGCCGCAGGCACCTCCTCGCGCGACGACTGCCGCAGTACTCTCCCCCGCAGATCAAGAGCTCAGCCTGCATATCGGCCTAGACAGAAAAGCGAGACAAATCCTCTTGGACTCCGCCACAGGAGAGGGCCCGGGCTCATACCTGAACGTCTACGAGATCAAAGAGAAAGCTACTGCGGCACTCGACAGCATCACGCCCTCCCCCCCAGGGGGAACCAAGATACAAGAAGTCATGAAGTTGAAAAACGGGAGCATCATCATACAGTTCGAAACCAAAGAAACGGCGGACTGGATCAGAACCCCATCCAACGAGGCCAGTTTCACAAGAATACTCGACCCCGACCTCTGTATCAGAGATCGCGTCCACCCCCTCATGATCCCGAGACTACCCATCACTTTCGACCCAAGCAACCCCAAGCACCTCCGCGAGATTGAAGAGGTCAATAGACTACCCGAGAAGAGCATCAAGAAAGCGAGATGGATCAAACCCATCTACAGACGCGCACCAGAACAGAGATTTGCACACGCTATCTTCTCCTTCACATCAGCTACAGAAGCTAACAGAGTACTTAAGGACGGCATATACGTATGCAGCACCCGTACATTCCCTAAGAAGATGAAGTTCGAGCCTAAACAATGCATGAAGTGCCGAAAATGGGGCCACTTCGCTGCTGAATGCCACGCGACTCAAGACACATGCGGCACATGCGGCGGCAAGCACAAGACCAGAGAATGCAATGAAGAGACCAAGAGATACTGCGTATCCTGCAAATCGGACACGCACGCTAGCTGGGATCGCGAATGCCCAGAATTCCAGAGAAAATGCGAAGAATACAACGGTTACCACCCCGAAAACAAACTAGTATACTTCCCCACCGACGAAGACTGGACGCTAATCACGCGCCCAGACAGACTCCCCTTCGCAGACAAATTCCCAGAATGCTTTGCAGTAGGCAGCCTCCCTCCCCCAAGTTGTACAACACGCCAACTCCCTACCCGCCCCATCGGCAAGAAGAACAAACAGCACACACACAAAGACGTGAACGGACAAGCGGTACTAGACAACTTCTTTGGCAAATTTGTCAAACCGCAAGACTCACAAAACAACCCTCCAAACCGCAAAGAGGGCGATGAAGATGATTACGACACGCAACTCACAAGTGAAGCCGCAGAACTACCAGCAAACCTCATCCAACCACACCGTCAAACATGAAGGCACACCAAATAAACAAGGAACGAAAGGCACTGGCTATCTGGCAACAGAACATCAACAAATCTCCGGCCTGTCAACACGGGATCGTCAGCAGCGGCAGGCTCATCGACCTCAACATCGACATCGTAGCACTACAAGAACCGTCAGTAAATTTCCTCAACAAAACAATCGCAGCAAGAGATTGGGTCCCAATCTACCCGTCAATGCACGTCAAACAACCCGACAAAACTAGATCAATCATGCTCGTTAGAGGAGACCTCCTCACAGATAGCTGGGAACAGATCGACTTCCCGTCTGGAGATGTTACAGCGCTACGCATCAAAGAAAACTGGGGGACGCTAACCATTTTCAATATCTATAACGACTGCGAGCACGACGGCACCTTGAGAGAGCTAGCAACTTATCACAGACAGCACGCACAACAAATCTTGGGCACGGACACAACGCAAGAGGATCATCATCTCATCTGGCTCAGCGACTTCAACCGCCATCATCCATACTGGGACAACATAGAAGACAACAGACTATTCACACGCGTAGCACTGGAGGCGGCGGAAATACTGCTCAAAACCATAGCAGATCTAGGAATGGAGATGGCGCTACCCAAGGGGATCCCTACGCACAAACACAACGTGTCGAAGAAATGGACAAGGCTGGACAACGTTTTCATCACAGAACGCACCTTAGAAGCAATCACCGCATGCGACACGCTCCCAGGCGATCAAGGAGTCAACACCGATCACCTCCCCATAGTCACGGTCCTCGACCTGGAGCTCACAAAGGCCCCGCAGAAGACTCTCAGAAACTTCAAGGAAGTCGACTGGGAAAGCTTTACGAAAATGCTCAAAAACAATTTTATAACTCTCGGCATCCCTGCCCGAATTCACACGCAAAGTTTCCTCGACCACGAATGCGACAACATAACAAAAGCGCTGCAAGACACGATTAAGACGGAAGTGCCC
Organism: Lactarius hengduanensis; assembly: GCA_021525025.1. NCBI lineage: Eukaryota > Fungi > Basidiomycota > Agaricomycetes > Russulales > Russulaceae > Lactarius > Lactarius hengduanensis. Next base: position 23,683 of record JAKELI010000409.1, read on the forward strand.
ATCACGGATATAAACGCTAAGTCCAAGCGCTGGTGGTCGAAAGAGCTGAAGCTCCTGCACAGGGAAACGGACAAAATGGGCAGAAAAGCGTACAGCTACAGAAGACAGCCGGATCACCCCATACACGCCGAACTCACCGCAGCCCGCAAGAAGTATAGTAAAGCTATCCAATATGCGAAACAACATCACTGGCGGGACTGGCTTGAAAAAGCCTCCGACCCGGACATCTGGACAGCCCATAAATACATATCTGCACTGGCCAGCGACGGAGGCAAAACAAGAATCCCCAACCTACACATAACAGATGCAGAAGGCACACGAACAACCAACTGCAACTCAGACAAGAGCAAGGCGCTGGCAAAGACCTTTTTCCCAAGGAAGCCGCAAGAACACCACGTCAACCTACAAGGCCAAAACTATCCCGCCCCAGTCTGCAGCGCAGAAGCAATCACCAGGGAACAAATCCGAAAACACATTGCGCATCTAGGCCCGTTCAAAGCCCCGGGCCCAGACGGTATCCCCAACATCGTTCTGATCAAATGCGCTGACATCCTGGTCGACAGGCTATGGGAAATATACACCGCAATACTTAAGAAAGGACTGTACTACGCTCCATGGAAAAAGTTCACGACAATTGTCCTCAGGAAACCGGGTAAACCAAAATACGACACACCCAAGGCCTACAGACCGATAGCCCTCCTCAACACCATGGCAAAAGTACTCACAGCGGTAGTCGCAGAACAGCTCACTTTCTACTCGGAAAAACACGAGTTACTACCTACACATCATTACGGAGGACGCCCCGCGCGAACCACCACAGACGCCATGCACGCGCTCACCTACCAGATCAAAGACGCATGGCGCAAAAAGAAGGTCACCTCGGTGCTCTTCCTGGACATAGAGGGGGCCTTCCCAAACGCGGTCAACGATAGACTGCTACATAACATGAAGATGCGGAGAGTACCGAGCTCCCTGGTGAAGTTCACCCGCAACTTACTACGCAACCGCTTCACTACGCTGAAATTCGACGATTTCACCTCAGAAAGCATCCCCTTAGACAACGGGATCGGACAAGGCGACCCACTCTCTATGATTCTCTACCAGTACTACAACGCGGACTTGTTAGACATCCCATCAGAAAGCAACGAATCGGCAATGGCATATGTAGACGACGCAATTCTGATAGCAACCGGGGTCAACTTCGAAGAAACTCACCAGATCCTCGCAGATATGATGACAAGACAGGGAGGCGCCATCGAATGGTCTAAGGACCACAATTCCCGTTTCGAGTTCAGCAAACTCGCGCTAATGGACTTCGCGCACAGGAATAACAAAAAGGAGAGACGCCCAATGGAACTCCTAAACACCACACTAGAGCCAGTGAAAAGCACGAAGTACTTGGGAGTATACTTCGACCAACATCTAGACTGGGGGACGCAACGCAACTATGCCCTAGAAAAAGGCACAAAATGGGCAGCTCAAATAAGGCGCGCTGCAGCACCAAGTTGGGGCATCACCCCAAAGCACGCCCGACAACTCTACATAAGCGTCGCAATCCCTAGAATACTGTACGCGATAGACGTATGGGGAAGTCACACAAGCAAACAAACAGCATCCGGCGGACTGGGGAAAACGATAAGACGTCAAAACCGGTTGGAAGCCGTACAAAGAGCAGGCACCTTAGCAATAACTGGCGGACTCCGCACATCGCCCACGGACACGCTGAACGCCCTGGCATACACTCTACCGATGCACCTAGAGGTAGAGAAACACCTCCACAGAGCAGCAACCCGGATTGCAACCCTCCCGCCGCAACACCCCCTACACAAACCCGCAAGAAAAGCTGCAAACAGGAGGACCAAAAGACACAAGTCGCCGCTACACGAGTTGATGCAGTCATTCAACATCAAACCGAACGATTTTGAAACAATCCCCGCAATAGGTAGAAACCCGGCCACGTCACACAAAAGACCCTTCAAAATCGACATCGCTGACAACAAAGAAGAGTCCACTAAAGCCGACGCTGAAGGGGGAGAAGCAGTCAAAGTTTACTCAGATGGCTCGGCGCAAAACGGCAAGGTCGGTGCCGCAGCAATCCTAGTCAGACTGGGAAAAGAAACACGCACACTCCACTACCACCTGGGAGCGACTAAGCACCATACAGTATTCGAAGCCGAGCTAGTGGGATTAATGTTAGGGCTACACCTAATCAAGACCGAAAAATCGGGCAGGACGAGCTTTGCCTTAGGAGCTGACAACCAAGCGGCGCTGGGAGCGCTCGCAACGCCAAGCAACAGATCCGGACATTACCTAGCGGACAGCTGCATGACCACAGCGACAAGCATTCGCAAAAGCAGAGGAACGGCTAACTATAGGCTCACAGTGCGCTGGACCGCAGGGCACGTCGGCATAGAAGGCAACGAGCAAGCGGACAAAGAGGCGAAAGCAGCGGCAGAAGGGAAGACCTCACCAGCCACCGAACTCCCGAGGATACTCAGAAAACCTCTGAGGCACAACAAATCGGCAGCCAAACAACACTGTAAAAGCGTTCTGAAGGACAGCTGGAAGAAAAGCTGGGCAAAGTCTCCACGAGCAGACAAACAAAAACGCTTTGACACTTCCATCCCATCAGTGAAATTCCTAAAACTGATTAGCGATCAGAACATCTCTAGGAAGGGCGCCAGTTGGCTATACCAACTGAGAGTGGGACATTTCCCGCTCAACGCTTATCTTTTCAGATTTAAAAGAACGGACAGCGCAAGCTGCCCGGCGTGCGGCCACCGCACCGAAAGTGTGCAACATTTTTTGCTCGACTGCCCAAAGTACGCCCACGAAAGATGGGCCTTACTCAGAAAGCGCAGAATCGCCGAAACCGAGTTCGCGAAGCTTACAGCGAATCCAAAATCCGCGCTACAAGTAATAAAGTTCATCCAGGAGACGGGGAGATTCGCGCAGGACAGAGATTGGAGGGAAAAGATGGCGGAGGAGAGAGGAATACGCAGAAGAAACGGTACTATCAACACCCAACAATAATCCCGACACACCCCACACCCATCCTCAAATCGCGACTCAAACTTCTCCACTACTTGCCGAACCCAGCAAACAAGGTTCACTCAAGACCCGAAGAGGAAGGCGGACGACGTAGGAAGCGGCCGTAAATCACACCACACCCAGGTCCATTCGCAACCCACCTCACGCCTCGGCAGTATGCACGCCCCACCAACCTCAACGCTTGACAAGACGCTTAGCCATTCCCCTCAGGGGGATGGGGGAGACCTAAGATAAAAGGGAAGGACATTGAAAGCGGAGAGCTCCGGACGCGTAGTACAATTAAAGTGTAGTGCTACATAGGACCAAGTGTCCTCAGGCGCATAATAATGGATTCAAAAAAAAAAAAAAAAAAAAAAAAAAAAAGACTGAAAAAGACTGAAAACCAGCCTGGACTTTGACTGATGAGGACTGGACTTCAGTCACAGTTTCTCAAATTTTAGAAGTCATCAGTCTGCAGTCTGTCTCCTTCTCAATCCATCTTAGGACTGGAAAAGACTGGTCTAAACCAGTTAAAGACTGGACTTCAGTCCATTTTGGCCTGCAACCACCAAATGGATATTTGATGCCCATTTTTGGCCATGTTGACGCTTGGTAATATGCCATGGGGGGTTTCACCAGGACACAGGTCACTGGACCGGATGAGTTGTCTATGTGACACAACACTCAACACTTGTCAACCACATTGCTTTTGCCCAGGGACCCTCAAAGAAGCTAAGTGATTTATATTTTTCCTCATCCTTCTAACTAACAACTGACTTCACTGTCATTTCTAGTTTCAAATAACTACCTTAGGGCATGGCACTGTGGCACTTTGAACACTCACACGGCACCATGGCCCATCGACACCAATGCGGTGTAATGAGATGGCGCTGGGGCCTTCAACACCCACATGGTGCCATGGCCCATTGACACCCACACAGTGCCATGGCCCATTGACACCCTGCACACAACACTACGGACTTAGCTTACACAGTAGTACATTCTGTATCATTACTGTAACTATACCAAACATAAGTAATAAAGAATGATTTGATTTTTGAGTGCATGGGTGGGTTACCTGGGCCACATGTGCACAAATGACCAGTCAAAAACCGGAGTAAAACCAGTCTCAACCAGTTAGTGACTGGTCTATAAGGTGACTGGTCTTGGACTGATGCTAACCAGTCTTGGACTGGCACTAACCAGTCTGGAGTGGTCCAGTCTAAGAAATTGAGTTTACCATCAACATTTAGACCAGTTAAGGTCTCAGTCTTTTGAAAATGTGTTAAACAGACTGGACCAGACTGGACCTCAGAGCACTAAGTTCGAGTTGGAAGTAGATGTGTTGGGATACACCGTGGGCGCAGTACTACTCCAGAAAAAACCTGACAACAAGCGCTGTCCAATAGGTTACTACTCGGCCACACTCAATGAGGCCGAACGCAACTATGACATCTATGACCTAGAACTCCTGGCAATTGTGAAAGCGCTATGGCACTGGCGGCCTTACCTAGCTGGATCCCCCCATAAGATCAAAATCTTCTCCAACCACCTCAACCTCATGCACTGGAAGTCACCCCAAAAGATAAGTCGCCGAGTTGCAAGGGAAGTACTTGAACTGATGGAATACAACTTTGAGATCCATCACATCAAAGGCATGAACAATGGACAAGCAGACGCGCTCTCCCGACAACCCAACTATGACCGCGGAGAACAAGACAACCAAGGAGTCACAGTCCTTCCCGACACGATCTTCATATGACAACTTGTCACCCAAATGGCAGAAAATCACTAACAGGACAAGGACCACATACACCCCTGGGTAGACCCTCACAAACTGAAACGAATTGACGGGACGTGGTACCGGCAAGGGGCATGTGTAATCACCGGTGGGATGGAAGACATCCACACCATTATCAAAAACCATCACAACACCCCCATGTACAGGCATCCGGGCATCAAACGCACCGCCCGTATCATCAAACAACACTACTGGTGGCCATGGATGATAGAACACGTAACTGAGTATGTCAAAGGATGCACGGATTGCCAACAACACAAAGTCAACAACTGACCCACCAAAGCACCATTAGTGCCCATCACACCAACCCCTGATGCTAAGCCGTTCAAAACCATAGCACTAGACTTCATCACTAAACTCCTCGTCTCACAGGGTTACGACTCGATCCTCACAGTCACAGACCATGACTGCACTAAGGCATCCATATTCATCCCCTGCGTGGAAGAAATCACAGCCGAAGGAACTGCCACCCTGTATGTCACCCACGTGTTCTGATGATTCGGACTGCTGGCCAGGATCATCAGTGACCGAGACCCGAGATCTGCGCCCAAGTTCACAAGGGAGCTATGCCAAATCCTGGGAATCTATCAAAACATCTCAACGGTGTACCACCCGCGAACGGACGGACAATCAGAGAGGACCAATCAGTGGCTGGAGCAGTATCTTAGGTTCTGGGCCAATGAGTGTCAAGACAATTGGGCGCGCTTCTTGCCCATGGCAGAATTCGCGCACAACAGCTGGCCCCATGAAGCCACAAGGAAGTCTCCATTTCTGCTCATGATGGGATACAACCCACACACTGATTGGATCGATAAGCCAACACCCATCCCACAGGTGTTCACACGACTCCAACAGTTCTGAGAAGCACAGAAGGACGCCCAAGCAATGATCAAGAAGGCCCAGATCAAACACCGAGATATGCCCAAGTACTGGGAGGGCGACCAAGTATGGCTCGAAGGGAGACACCTCTGCACCAATCAACCAATGACCAAGCTGGCAGCACATTGGCACGGCCCCTTTAAGATACTTCAGGTGCTGTCACCTGTCAACTATCGACTGGACCTTCCCACCCAGTGGAGTATTCACCCTGTGTTCCACATCGATTTACTCATGCCGTATCGCGAGATGCCCATGCATGGGAAAAACTTTCAACGCCCACCACCGGATCTGGTAAACAGAGAAGAAGAATACAAAATTGAACGCATTCTAGACTCTTGGCGCTTTGGCAGAAGTCGAAAACTCCAGTACCTCGTGAAATGGAAGGGGTACTCTGACTTAGACAACCAGTGGGTCGATAAGGATGTCAAATTTGCTGACGAAGCCATTCGGGACTTCAAACGACTCAACCCCGCCACAGAAGCCCATATAAATTGATCGGCCAGCGAGCTAAGTCCCCCAGCTACTTCTGCTACACTCGTCCATCCTGTCTCCTTCCAACTTGCCATGTCTCTCCCCACGCAGCCCACCATCGACCTTGTCACTGGATCCCTCACCATCGCAGGAGGGCCCATCACACGGGACGACGCCATCGCAGTCCTCCGTGCCTTCCCCGATCCTACTGTCACCATTGCCAACTCCCCCCCTGCACAACCTGCGACCACCAGAGGGATCAGCGAAGAAGAGGAGTGGACCCTCCTTCAAGGTGCACCTGAAGATTCACACCTTCGACACGCTGGCCAACGCGGTGAGAGTGGACCTCTCCCGATACGAGTCCGAGCTGGGCCCCATGCGGTCATGGAAGGTAGTAGTCGCTGAATGGAGAAGAGAGCAGCTCCTGCTGGCACAGGTGTGGATGAGTGCGCTGCGACGCCACCGAGCCATGGCGCTATGGGGGATGTAGAGTCCGAGTCCAAGGACGCTTGGCTTTTCCCAGCTAAGCACGACCTCATTTGCACCACAACAGACACTGACAACCCCGTGAAACCCCATACATGGTCGACACAGAGGGATACCCCCTCTACAAGAAAACCTTCTCTGCGCACAGGCCTCGCCTCCACACCCAGCTGCCGCTGCACCGCCGCACCCAGTATACCCCACCAGGGTTCCATCTCAACAAAGGGGTCAACTACATCCCCTTCAAGGTCACCACCATCAGCGACTGTAGTCAGGAGGGGGAGATTGCTGGAGGGTATCGCGTTGACGACAAGGGAGCGTTGCAGCTGAGGGCGGAGACCAGGGAGGTGGAGTACATCAATGTCATCATGGGACCTGATCCGTTGGTGAGTGGGCTGTTCGACGACTCTGACAAAGTCTACACACATCCTCTGTACACAACCCCCCACTTTCGCTTTTGCACCCGCCCCGTCTACAGGCCAGAGGACATGATCCTCTTCCACCCCACATCGAAGGACCAGGAGTATGTCGATTGAGCCGTCAAGGACGAGCACAACTACTCGCTGCTGGCCGAGTTGCACCGCTATCATGTGGCGGTCAACGAGGTACAGTGCCTCTCGAACCACATGGACGCCCTGCACCACGCGTGGGGAGAGGCCTCTGCTGTCCAACAGGCCAGCGCCCATCGCCTCAAGATGGCTGACGCGAAAGGGCGCATTGAAGATTGGGGGTGGCTGTGGGTTGACGAGGCGCTCCGTGGGCGTCGCGACTGAAAAGGGGGTAATGTCAGGGTCGGATCAGAAGTGGACGCTTACTACAGTTATGACTCTTTAGTAAGTCGTGATAAGTCATGGATAGTTGTATCAGTCAGCATAGTATCACATGTTGGTGCTATGACTCATTACTAGGATAGCAATAGTATAGTGTTGGGGAAGTTTGGTTTGGTTTGGTTTGGGGCCATTTTGGCCAAACTGGAAACCAAACTGATTAGAATTTGCCCAAACTGAACCCAAACTGAACCAAACTGCTCCAAACCAAACCAAACCATTCCAAACTGTTTCAAACCGATTAAGAATAAGTGTTTTAAATTGGTCCTTAATCAGTTCGGTCCAGTTCAGTTCAGTTTCAAACTCAGTTCAAACCACTTAAGGAACCACTTAAGACCTTGGTTTGAGGCAAAAACAATTGATTTTGTTCAAATTCATCAGTTAAGACTTTGTTTCAAATTGTTTGAGACCAAAAACCATTAATTTTGGTTCAAATTTGGTTTAAATTCAGTTTGGTTTGGTTCAAACTGAGTTTGAACCAAACCAAACCACTTATTGAGCACTTATAAAATATTTATTAATATTTTTTCTTAATCAGTTTGGTTTGGTTTGAACCGGGTTTGGGACCCCCAAACTGGAAACCAAAACCATTTGGTTTGAGCCAGGATTCTCCAAACCCAAACCATTTAAAATGGTTTGGGTTTGGTTCAAACCTGGTTTGGGTCAGTCTGAGACCAAACTTCCCCAACACTACAATAGTAGGGTTCGAGCTACTTTAGCTATTTGTCTCGGTGATTGGAGAGGAGCTTGAAAGCTACCTCATCTTTGTATAACTAGTAGCTAGGAAAGACCAAGACTGCCATCTTGGTCTTCTTCAATAGCCATCACACTTCCTCCTCTATTCCCGCTCCTGTGCGCCTGTCTCCTGATTCGCTTGACTCTGCTAGAGCAAGCCGCGCAACCACTACGCCTAGTGGACTTAGCCCTAATGCCTCTGACGATCACGTGCACCAAGAGGCCATGTATTTGTATCCCGTGACTGGAACCGATGATTTGCTAAGTCGTTTACGCCCTTTCACAGTCCAAGTCAGACTAACGCCAGTGGCGGCGTTACAGTGACAGTGGTGACAAGTGAAAAAAATACTCACCATGTGGGTGAGATTGTTGTCCAACTCCTTAATGACGGAGGCAAAACTGCAGCTGCATAACTCCCAGGACCAGTGCATTGCCAGTCTGTCCCAACCTGAGGTGAGTGTAAGAGGTAGGGCTGCGCACCGTGCTGTATACCAATGGCATATGGTACCGTCTGGCGGTTATGGCACCCGTACCGTTCGTTGATGTGGTTGAGTCTTGACGGTACGGGCGGATGGTACGGGCTGACACTGTCTTGACCCGTATTGGGACAGCCGTAAAATGGTATGTACGGTGCTGTATGGCCTCTGCATGCCATCATACATCTCTGGTGGATTGTGCAGGAACCAGTCCCAACCCTCCCGCTCCCTTCCCAAACTAGGACCCATAGAGAGCGCAGCAAGCCGAATAACCGTTGTACGGTGTACAGAACCAAATCCGAAGGCGGAGCAGATTCTGCACTGGCAGGGTTACAGAGGTAATGGAGAGCCGAGTGCGAAACATTCGTGATGGCAAGGCCGGTGCGATTGCGAATGGATAGGGCGAGGAATGGAGTGAGAAAGACAAAACAAAATGAGAGACAATGCCGTGGTGGCAGCAAGACCGAGACAGCATCACAGCAACAGGTTTGAGTGCTCACAATAGGACCTAACTTCGAACTGAGTCACACAGCATGCAAGACGAGACGAGAGGGGGAAATCAGATCATTAACAAGTCAAGAGCATCAGGTTAAATACATGTGAGCCGGTAGACGAAGCGTTCCGAAACCAAGTTGGATGTGTAGCGAGGTGTAGAGGGATAGGTAGGTATGACGAAGTATGTGGTGAGAGAGACAAATGGGTCTAAGCCGGTCAAAGGAAAATGAGTGTGAACACGAGAAATGGAACCAGTTCCAGTTCCAGTTTTCCTCATTTAAGGAGGAAAACTGGGACTGTACTGAACTTTAAAACACTATGAAGAACGGAGGAAACAAATGAGATTCTGAGCACACTTTATGGGGTCATGTTTGACGCCTGCAGACCAAGCTCTGGGTGGTATATTGCCTTCAACGTCAAAACAATCAGCTAATTCTAAGTCATCGACAGCACCTTTAAGGTTGTCATGATCAACATGATCACCAACATTGTCATCATCACCATAGTCGGAGTCATTGTAACTCAAAGCCACGTCTCCCAAACCAGATGTTGATAAGTGACCTGAGTGCACTTAGCAGCTCAATGGACATGCAGATAATGGACTGCTTTAGATTAGATATACAGGACTTGTAGATTAGATAATTTGATCTGTACAATCTCGGACTTCTTGTATTCTGCTATCTATGACATCACTTATGTACATGACATCATGGACTCCTCTGGATTCCCCTTGTACTACATCTTTGTACTTTCCTTTGTTCTTATCTCTATTGTGATGTCACTATGATATCATAGTCTGGACTCTTCTTGTTCTCTACACCTTGTTCTCCAGAACAGTCCACTCCTTTGTCCACATGAAGAACAATGCACCTTGTATTTACTGTGACTTGTTGTTACTAGCATCACTCTCTGTAGGAGTATAAGTAGTGTACCCTGTACGCTCTGGCACCACACCAGTTCTCATCTGTTGTGTGCCAGACATCACGTCTGCTTCACTTGCTAGATCTACTCTGTTGCTGCTTCCAGCCTACCAGCATATCTCACCACAGTCCTCTTAGTTCACTGTGAGTATGCACTCTATGTATGCTGTTCATCACCAGAACCTTTGGGTCTGGAGACAGATGCAATGACATGAGCAGCACACGGGTTGATAATATGGGCGTAGCATCAGACACGGTTGTTTAGATGGTGGAAGTCAATTTTTACAGTTGCCTCCGAGTCGCATTTGACGAGCAGACATTCCAGATGCTTCATGGCAACGGCATTGCTTTCGGCGTTGTCGAGTGTGAAGTGACCGATCTAAGGAATAGTAAGCTGAGCGAATAGATATCCTAAAAACGATTCACACACCTTGAGTGTAACGCCAGCCCGATTGAGGAGATAGCGGATGGTCCTTGCGATGTTGATGCCTGTATGTTTGTCCTTGAGATAATGAAACCCAATGAGGGCAGCTTTGAGTGTCAGGTGTCCACTTGACTTATTGAGGGTGATCCAGTGTGTGGTCACTGCCAAGAATGACACCAAATTCGCATTTGACCAGATATCTGCAGTGAAACTGATGCAACCGCAAGATTTCTATTGTGACGAAAGTCAGCTATAGAAGTGAAAAACAAGGCGCTCAGACTACAGCAAGATCCAATTTCAAGCCGTCGAATGATCCCTGCCAGTGGTTGACGATAGCCTCCCTCATCTTATCACGGCCAGGGATGTCAGCGTCAACAAGTGACTCGTGAAGGACCAGACATAGCTGTCGAAACTCCAGTGTTTTGACGATGTGGATCGACTGAAAGGCATGTGAGAGTGTAGGGGGATATGAGGTGATCGAGACTCACATGATCACCCGCGACAATGAAGCAGACAAGATACTCTAAGAAGGTGGCCAGAGAGAAAGGCAGAACTTCCAGGCGCACATTACTGGCATCCTTGGGAATGGACACACCACCTGATTGGGTTGATAGTTTGTATTTCCATTTGAACTTCAAAACTGCTGTGTTGTACTCCGAACCGTGTTTTGTGGTGAGATGGCAGCGGAGGTTGTTGTTTGCAGTGCTTTTCGTGTAATGATAGTTCGGCACATTTTTAGAGGTCTTCGATTTGTCATCACCATACTTCTTCGCTGTCAATTTTTTAGGAGGTTGTGTTGCGATCAGTGGGGCAGTACTCACATGCACATCTTGCAGGCCCTCTGCACGCCCTTGCTAGGATTGGGGGAAGTTACATCAATGAAAAAATGGGCGACATTGAGGGCTGCCTTAGAGGTCGCCTTAGCGATGACTGATCGAGTGTCAGTGGCCAGCGCTGGAGAAGGAGACGTAGATCAGTCAGGTGTATCGCCCACATCTTCCACATCTTGCAAGCTAAATTCTTCGCCACTGGAGACAATGCCAAGTTGGCTAGTGGCGGCCTAGTTTGATTGGTAAGTCTCAGGGTGTGGAGAGGGCTTGAGGACTCACTTTTCGGGTTCAAGTACGTCAGGTCATGAGCAGAGGGTGGACAGGGTGAAAACAAGGGAATTTGGGCTTTAAATGTGAGAGTCGGCACACTGCACACACTGATGGGTCCTGGTCAATTACATCCACAATATCTTAGGGTGGTGGGGTATTCGAACCCCGCTGGTGCATATGAATCCACCATCAATGCATGATTGTATGATCTGTGGGATTTATGTTTCACTTGCCACACAGTTCTGGTCATGGTAGGTAGCTCCACCTGAATGGAGAGTGTTTTACAGTCAATTTTACGAGGCATATCTGTAATTACCGTCATCGTTACCCATTAATCATGGAGTGTTTCGTTCTGAATACGATGGGCTAGCGGGACTGAAAGAAAATGTGTCATAATCCAAGCATGATCGTTCTATGCACATGATGGGGAGACATCGTCACTGGATATATGTCAGGTAAGTGGCCCACTGTCATCCATTCTATCAACCCTTCAGCAACGCTTCTGTACGCTTGATGACCATTGGTGTGGGTTACGGAGCAGCTTAAGGGCACCGGCCGGTGTCCTCACGGTAGTGTTGGGGAAGTTTGGTCTCAGACCAACCCAAACCGGGTTTGAACCAAACCCAAACCGTTTAAAATGGTTCGGGTTTGGAGAATCCTGGCTCAAACCGAATGGTTTGGTTTCCAGTTTGAGGGTCCCAAACCCAGTTCAAACCAAACCGAACTGATTAAGAAAAAATATTAAAAAATATTTTATAAGTGCTCAATAAGTGGTTTGGTTTGGTTCAAACTCAGTTTGAACCAAACCAAACTGAATTTAAACCAAATTTGAACCAAAATCAATGGTTTTTGGTCTCAAACAATTTGAAACAAAGTCTTAACTGATGAATTTGAACAAAATCAATTGTTTTTGCCTCAAACCAGGGTCTTAAGTGGTTCCTTAAGTGGTTTGAACTGAGTTTGAACCAAACTGAACTGGACTGAACCAATTAAAGACCAATTTAAAACACTTATTCTTAATCGGTTTGAAACAGTTTGGAATGGTTTGGTTCGGTTTGGAACAGTTTGGAGCAGTTTGGTTCAGTTTGGGCAAATTCTAATCAGTTTGGTTTCCAGTTTGGCCAAAATGGCCCCAAACCAAACCAAACCAAACTCCCCAACACTACCTCATGGAAGTCGCAAATGATGTCAGTCTTCTGAAGAAGCAAATGAACTGGCACGTTGTGGAGAGGAGTTGTAAGAGGGCGGAGCCGATGAGACCGGTGATGTAGTGACATGTTCTGCAATGGTTTTGAGGGTGAGAAGCAAGAAGGAGAGAGTGTGTGACACAACAAACAAAGTCGGCCATCCCAAAGAAGCTAGGATGGGGCCGGTCAGTATCCCAAATCGGAGAAACAGCAGGTGGGCATACATGAATCAAGACGTGGAAGCCCAATGACAACGAAGCAACAGTCAACAAGCACAACACAGCATTCCAATTGAGGGCGACGGACTCCTCATGGAAAGAGTGGAGGGGCTGTTGGGCGTCGTCCAGGATGGATATATCATCTTCGATGGGAACGAGGTTGCATATCTGTATAAATGTGGATGTTAGTTATGAGTCAACGAGCTGTGGCAGTGGCAACAAGTGAAAAAAATACTCACCGTGCGGGTGAGATCGTCATCCAACTCCTTAACGATGGAGGCAAAACTGCGGCTGCATAACTCCCAGGACCAGTGCATTGCCAGTCCGCCCCAACCTGAGGTGAGTGTAAGAGGATGTGAAACCCGTCTGGATGTGCGAGGGTAAGGATTCAGATGGCGAGGATGAGTGAGTAAAGACATAGAGTCATGGATGTTGTCAAGGAAGGTGCAGCTATGGCCAGCTTAGTGAGGTTAGCCAGAAGTAGCCAGCTCAATTGGAGCGGGCTAAAAATGCCGGCTCGGTTACACGTGGCTTGGCTCAGCGGGGATTGCCACCAGCTGTGGCTTCAGCTTCAGCCACCAGTTAGCTGGAGCTGCCAAAACACTACCCATGACCTTATCACTGACTTCTATCACCGCAACCCTACCACTGATGGGGCTGGACAAAAGATATAAAATATGCCCTGTCGACTCACATACTTCTCACCTGCAACATGACTTCCACTCCCATCATTTCCACTGTCCCAGTCCGCCCTCCCATCTCTACCATTCTCAAAAACTTGACTATTCCCTCTCAGGACCTTGGAATCCCTGAGGGCCTGTTACTCCACACCCTGTACTTGAACATCTCCAACTCTCCCCCCATTCCTGTCCTGGCACTCGCCACCAAACACATTAGCAGCAGTACTCCTCCCCCACTAGAGACCACTGTACCACTCGCTCTTGTACCTGAACAGACGCTCTCCTCAGTACCCCTCGAACCATTCCCCCTTGCCATGGGATACACCCTGATGCCCCTTTCATCCCCTAAACCTGCTCCACCAGACCCCTGCCTTGCTCTCTTAGATGATGATGAGGAACCCATTGACTATGACCGTGTCGCCCCCACCGAGGGCAACAATGTCAACCCAAATGACCCCAGTATCCCCTTCTTCCTGAATGACCCTACCTCCCCTACACATTTCCCCCTCATGATCACCATGGACCAGGGCAAGCAACTCGCTCCCTACATCTACTACTGCAAAAACTACACTGAGTGTGTAGGTACCATGGGCAAGAAACAGCCCTGCTACATCTGTCCCGTGTTCCTCCGCACCCCCAACCTCAACCAACTGCCCCAACACATCACAGATGGGCAGTTGTTTATGTTCCACCCACATGATGTCACAAACCTAAGAACTTAGGTTGCGACTCAAAGGACTAAGACCGATCCACATTGGACTGGCCTTATGTAACCACCTTCCTGTTTAGGAAGGTGGGGTTCTAATGACTAGAAGTTGCACCATCATTAGGATTTACCCTATTGGACCACGGAGCAGTCACACCACTATGATGCAATCAACTGCGGCGCAGTTGTACCACTTTCACGGATTATTCTGATTGGACTGTGGAGCAGTTGTACGATCTATCCATTATTCCCATTGGCTAGTATTATTAGAACCTTCCAGAAGGTTCCATTGCGCAGCACCCATGGGAAGGCATTAGACCTCCCCTAAAGTATGCACAGACCATGTACCCAGGTATATAAGCTAGAGCAATACATCGGATAGTCCCTCAGACTATCCACTTGTGACTTCCCTTGGATAAACCCCTCCTAGGCCTTTCTTTGCTATCACCATAGCTTGGATTCGCGATCTCTTCTTTATCCTTGTTCTAGTCTACTTCCACGAGCCTCTTCGCATCATCTTCCTTGTCCCTCGCGCTCCTCATCAGCCAAGTGTCTTGCACGAACACTCTGAATGAGTGTTCATCACACATGACCCCCACTGCATCGTCATCGACGAAGTCCTCATGGAACTTCGCAACCCCCATCTGCACACTGAAGTGGCCTGTCTTCGCGAGTGTCTTGTGGAGAAGGATGAGGTCGCCCAATGACAGTCAGACCTCCTGCGGCTCGAGCAGGAGACCATTCGTGACAAGTTCAACTTGGACACAAAGCTCGGGGGCATACAGAAGCAGCTTCAGTATGCCCACGCCATTCTGCTTGTTGCGATCGGGCTCATTGGTACGGACAGCGGACTCGTGGGGTTCTGACTACCCTAGTATTAGTCAGGGACAGTTGTCTTCGTCAGCCTCACCTCGATATCACATGTATATGGTACAGACTTGACTCATACCTAGGACAGCTGTAGTAGGGTTCGAGCTACTATCGCCACTGGGTACTGTACGTTCTGGAGGAGCTTCAAAGCTCCTCGTCAACTGTATATAAGACTCGTAGTGCGAAGACCGAGCTCCTCAGCTTGGTCTTCTTGAATCATTAGTCTCGTCACCTTCCTTCTCTCTCTCTCCTAAGCCAGTTCCCTTGTAAGCAACACAAGGAAGGATCGTGTGGTGACCAAGCACCTAGTGGTTTGCGGGCTCGGCTTTGAAGCCTAAGGCCAGCCCAAGACGGCTGTCCGAAACCGGGACGGGACTGGGACGAGAAGTGGGTCCTGGCAGGGCTCATGGCCCGGTCTTCAATTTTGACATTCGGCTCACACGGTCCCACGTCCCAGGCCTCTATTGTTGGGAACGCGCGTCCGGGGCTTAGGATTCGCCAGGTCACGACCTCCTTCGGAACTGCATCCACGCCTTCGGGACTGCATCCACACCTTCGGAACTGCATCCGCGCCTTTGAAACTCATCCGCACCTTCGCCATCGTATCCACATATTTGCAACTTCATCCGCCCCTTCAAACTGTATTCACCCCTCGGGGATTTTACTTTTTACTTCACACCTTGTCACACTAATCTTTGTCATTTTTTCTCCCTCACACACCATCTTACCAATGTCACGGTCCACTCCGTTGTCCCTACTGCAAACTGGCCGCTGACAATGTTGGTGAGCTAGAGCTGACATCTCACTACTGCGTCTACTTCTGAGTCAATTGACACCCCAGCCAAACAGCACCCGAGCGGCAATGTGACTCGTAACGCGCGTAACATGTGTGCCACTGGCGTGATCCCGCTGTCGCCTCCACCTTATACAGCCCACCCGGAGGCGATCTCGTCGTTCGCATTCGCATCCTCCACTCTGCTGGGAGGCCTCCAGCTGAAACTGGTAAGCTGTACGCGATCAGAGACAATACCGTCGCATTCTGACTTGTTGAATAGATCAAGCCGAAAGACAAGTACAAGTATCGTCTAATTCTCGATGAGAGCATCTCGTTTGGCACAGTAGGCCGAACCGGACACGGTCTTACGGAACTCTATAACGTCCCCGTATGCGTCTCTTTTGTTTCGTTTTGTCGTGTGTTGGCTCAACGCGAAGGCCATGCAAATAGACATGATCCTCGGTCAGTTGCCAACACGCTCAACTCATCGGGGGGATTCTGCGCGGGCTCGCGTATCGTCGTGGATCACCAGCACATCAACAGCACGTCATTCGTCTTTTCCGCCACAGTCCCTGCGCTCCTCGCAGTCTCCGCCTCGGAGGGCATCAACATCCTGCGGAACACGCCGTCGATCCTGAGCACGCTGCAGGAGAATGTGCGCGCGATCCGGGCGGTTCTTGACCCGGTCAAGGCCATCACGATTCCCTCACATCCCGCCTCGCCAATCATCCACACCCACCTGCATTCTGCACCGATGCGTTCTGCATCCACATCTGCGTCCGCGAAGCCGCCGAACCCTGCGACCCCTGCTCCGCGCGATGCACCGTCGTTCAACACCGCGGGTGAGGAGCGCCTACTGCAGGACATCGTAGATGAGGCACTCGCGCAAGGTGTGTGGACCACGCGGGCGCGGCGGCTGCGCGGGCAAGAGCTGGTCGAGGCGCGCCCGAGCATCCGGCTCGCCGTCACGGCTGCGCTGTCGCGCAAGGAATGCGAGCACGCTGCAGGCGTTATCAAGGCAGCCGTCGTGAAGGTGGTCACGAAGCGCAAATGAATGCGCCTGCTACTGATCCGGGGCTCTCCGTCGTGCTTTTGTCTTATATTCTCTCACCCTTTATAGTTCATATCACCTGAGGTAGAACACTACAGTATCTCTGACCTGTACGCCCAACCATGATCGGGATGCCCCGACGACTGGCTGCACGGATTCAAGGAAACACTTTGCCCCACAAACCCCAAGTACGACCCCTCCCTGCGCTGCTCACCCTCGACAATTTAGGAGTCAAGACAGGTTTCAAACGATATAGGCTACAGGGACAAGAGGAGCCGTGATGCTATCCTCAGTCGTCGCCACGTCATCAATAGTGGTTGTAAGTCTACGATTTCTTCAGCCTGACTGCCCCTTACTTGTGCCACTAATTTGCAGCTACTTCTCTTTACAGACCAGCGTACACACATTCACAAAAACCCGCCGGCATTGTTACCCTACAAAGCCTCCCTCCAAAAAAGGTGAGTATCATCCCGCTCGTGCCTACAATGCACCGACATTGAGTGCACGCTTGCACAGCTGTCCTGGCACAACACCTGTCCGGGTCATCCGCAGCTGCTGCTTCGGGTACTAGTAGATCTCAAGCCACGCCGTTGCCACCGCCACCGGGAGGGCGACGGTGGTAAGGCAGGAGTCAACCGCAACTTCGATGGCAGAAACGCAATACTGCAATGCGAATTATGCGATCAGTAACTATGGCAATGACAATGACCACAGCGGTGGTGTCAGCGACAGCGATGGTAGCAGTGGTGTTGACGGTGGCGGGAATGGCAGCGGCGGGGACAAGGTCAGGGGTGGAGTTTATCTAGTAGAAAGCCTTGGCTAGCCGAGGCTGCCGGGCTGATGCAGGCCTAAGACGTCAAGGCCGATGAGTGCAGTCCCAATCCCCCTTAATTTCAGGCCCAAAGCCACCAAGAGACGGGCCTAATGGCAGGCTTTTGGGCCGAGCCGGGCCCGCAAACCACTACAAGCACCCCGTATCAGAGGAAGCATCTCGTGACTCGGATAGTCCGAGTATCTGCTAAGTCGATCTCCACCATTCTTGACTTCCATATTCTCGTCCTCTGTCTAGCCTACATCGGCCACGCTCTACGCGTCTCCTTAGCCGTTGCCTACGGGATACTAAAGACCTACGAACACGCCACTCAGTCGAACGCTCAAGTCGAGCACCGTTAGGGCGGGCCTAACGCAACACTGCTGATCTTGG